>JABFPT010001292.1:0-14798 GCA_022817245.1 Nixonia krombeini | reverse complement strand
GTAATTTACCACCAAGTCCGTACAATATTTTATAACAACAGTTAATCACGTACCATCAAAAAATGTTCACGGATTACTAAAACGATTCGTTCCTCCCGATGTATTGATTTTATGAATTTACAAAATTTCTCACGTATATCTTAACACACGCCATGGAAAAGCTTCGAGACGCGTTACGCATTATTTTGTATGACGGTGTACACCGCGAAGCCCTGTAATCACGTACGTAAGCCGGCACCGCGCAGTCAACTGCATTATGCGCTTGGATGTATGCGTATACGGGTGATGCGTACACGCGGTACACACAAAAGCTTTAATGGTAGAAAACGACTCGAGGACGTTCGACTCTGGACTTTCTCGAGTAACGATGAATTCGCGAATTTCGCGTCCCATCACACGGGCACTTTGCTTTTAATTTTTTACCGCACCGTCGCTTAAAAACACCTGCCATCGCAAATGCAGAATACCGTCGAACGTGCCCCTGTGCAGGCATGTCTAATACGAATTTACAGCTGTTGCGATGCGTAGAAATACAAATTATTCCGTATGTGGTGTTATGACAAAAGAGTCTATGCAACAAGAGAATAAAAGAGGAGAGATTTCTGCAGAGATGACGCAATTATTTCGTTACACTTTGCTACTTCATTGGACAATATTGCCGATGTAACGTTCCGAGGAATGCGGACGCTTCTTTGTAAATAATTAAAGTGCACTGAGTACATAAGAAACTAACGGTCGAACAAAAGATTTCCGCTTTTACATAAAAGTCGATTGATGTCTGGAAGCTGGCGTGGAAGCTTTTAATTAAAACAATCCAGTAACGTTCGTGATCCCCGGCGCGGGTTATTCGCGTTCATAAAACCAAGCCGTAGACATTGAAAAAGGATATGGAAGAAAAGGAAAATGGAGAAAGAAAGAAGAGCCGTTGGGGTTTAGAGCGGATTGCCGCTCAATTATCTGCTCCGATATGATCTTCGCGTCTTTACGTTCGACGCAGCCGTACATCGAAAGGCAAGAGCCGCTAAGCTTTTCGGGCCCCGGGGAAATATACGCTGCCGGGTTTCCTTTCGTTATTATACACACGGCATCGAGCTCTGGATTTCGCCTCTTCGGAAGCCGCGCTACGACCGCGTATGTATAAAATGAAGCGCACGACTGCATTCGGGAAAAATCAGCACTGCATTAAAATACCGCAAATTCATGCTCTACTTATACATGAAATAAGCAATTTCACATTTTCCTATCACTTTCTTTTTATTTATCGCAAGAATAATTATTTTAAATCATCATACCTCGTTAACGCGATTGAGATTCTTTTCATAAGTAAGTGGGTTCGTAATAACTGATGATTGTGATTGTCGTTGGAAAAGTTGTTAAAAGTGTGGCGTACTTGTCACGCTGTTCGGAAAATGGCGAAAGTTGTGTAGGTATCAATATGTAAAGATTAACCTTGGTGCAAAATTAACAGAAGTTATAAAATTCGTGGCATTTTCGAGAAAATATGGACAAACGTAGATTTTCAAACGCATCTGGTCCTTTACACTTTTTGTCTGGTCTAGTTTCCGGAAGAGCGTGAGGTATGTATGTTCTAGTCTTGTTGGATCGGAGCGTCCATTCGCTCGCGTCTACTACTTCCCGACAGCCATTAGTCGCACCCTGCAAATTGAGTGGCGCCTGCTAGGTGCGCGCCTGATTCTATTAAAGACATCAAACGGGCAAAAATTACGTTAGCAGCCACCCTCTGACACAGTACCGTATTAATCTGCTGGCGTTGCCGGTGCAGCTACGCAGGCATCTGAACACCCTGCATCGTTGATACTGCGAAGCGCCGCGGTATACGCTCATTTACTATATTTTCACGGCAGAGGCGTTGCAACTACGTATCGCGTTCCTTTTAAACACTCCAATGCTTCTCGCCATGATTCGTCATCAAACTATCTTATCACAGAAACAAAGATTTCGTCTTTGGTGCTTCTTTCGAATGACGGTAAATTAATTTTAAGATAATGTAATTACAATGTAACGCAACAGTACAGTATTATCTTTACATTACAATACTTTTTTGTAATTATTAACTGTTTTTGTGTTAAATTTCATACCAACGATGATTGACGCGAGTATCGTTACAAATTTGTTATAATATCGCCGAAAAAATGCGAGAGTTAATGATGAACGACTATGATAATTATTACAGTTGTGTGAAGTTACAGTGACGTGTTCATTTGTGTAGGTAAGTAAATAGAAAAGAATGTAGTAATCGTTCAACGACCAATGTCATGGCTCAATTGTAGTTGTCGATTTATATAATGTATACTAATTTTCGAATGTTATAATAACGGTAATAAGTAAAAAATGCAGAACTGCGGAATTTAAAAAACTATTAATAATTTTCACGATATGGTATCGAAAAGATAAATTATGTACAAGCAATGAATTAATGTACTGGCCAACTAACGTATTATAAAAGAATTTGTAATAAGTTGTAAGAATTAAGAAAATTCAATATGAATAAGCAATACATTAACTATACATTCATGCAAACTGTTGTAATGCGATAAGGACGATATTTACATGTGTTTTCATGAGCAACTGAACTGTATAAAATAATATTTCAGAAAATGTTAAGATTATTTATTCAGGTGAAAAATATTAAAATGTATGTAAATGTAAAATTGCTTAATTTTCGTATATAAATAATTTTCATTAGATATTTTTGTAATATTTATAACCGTCGTTACTATAGAATAATTCGTAAAAAAATATGCCTTTGATTGTGCACTTGTTTAGATACGACGCGTTTCCGCAAGTGTCGGAAGTTAATTTTTTCTCCTCATTTAACGTACAGATGAAAAGAAATTAGTAGAAGCGAAATCAATTGTATAATGTATTTAACTGCTTTGATAATTAGTCTTTATAAATCGTGTCACTCTACGAAATGTTTCAAATGTGTTTTCAGTTTCAAGTGAATCATAACACGAGTAGTTTGTCTAGACAAGTATATGAAAACTTATTTCTTGAGAGTATTATTAATACATTCGTTGTCATATGCATATTATTTACATAAATTTTATTTTTGATTTGACGGAATTGTTTACTATTGCTCACTATGCTCCCTCTTATTGTATCATTACTTCTAACTACATTACCGTTAAATCATTGTTTCCATGTAAGTAAATAATACAATATTACAGTTACGTTAAACTTTTTCAAAATTTTTAAAAAACTGTAGTTTAACTTTATACATTTTTGTCAAGTAAATCTTTCGTTATTTTGCTGTATTTTTCAGATACGTCATCATTTCACAGATGAAGCTATTGCTGATACTTTTAAAGTTTCAAAAGACAGTATGTATTTTTTTTCTTTTTAAAAATATCTAATTATGTATAATTTTCTATGTTTCCTATGAACTTATTTATGTAACAGGAGAACACTTTTATAAATATTTATTTTTATCTAGTTATTAATTAATCCTTTTTATTGTAGAATATCATGTTGTCGAAATTGCACATACACTGCATAAAAGGGAGGCGAATCCGCAAATACAGTTGAACGCTTTTAATCAAGATTTTAAACTTTACCTAGAAAAGAATAATGACTTAATTGGAAGTAATACACCCATATATTTAGCCTATAAAAATACATCTAGACCATCTGGCGTACATTATGTCAAAATCAGCCACGTAAGATTTCATTCTTATGCATACACCATTTTATGCTTCTTAAAAATAATAAAGCAGTTACTAATTATATAAGAAAGTGATATAATTATTTTATATTTTATAGGGCTTAAATATCAACATTTTTCATGACCTGAACCATAAAGCTGCCATTATGGTACACAGAAACGAAGAAAATGAAATAGAATTTGTAAGTTCCATATTAACAAATCAGAAATTACAGTTGCAATAAGATATACATGTACAAACTTAACAATACCAGTGTATTTTACACAATTAGTATTATTCAGTTAATAATTCTGGTTTTACAAAAAACACTAATCAAAAAATTTTAGCATGGGATCATTGGAAATCATACAATGATTCGTCCATTGACACCTACCCTAAAAAACAAAACGGGTGCCAATTGGAGTTCACTACAAAATGATAAAAATTATGAATACCAGAAAACGCAGCATGTCGTAATGAAACTTCCCGAAGAACGTAATAATGGCAAATATAAAGGTATTTTTAATATTAATTAAAGTTTCTTGTGTTCGTATTGAATACGTATAAATATGTGAATTATTAGTTTTTCTGAAATATTGACAATTCAGTTAACTCGAATTTTACTTACTGTTAAGTAATTCTTAAAACAGTTATATATACATTCAATTACCTTAACTGTCATAAACCTTTAGACAGTCATGTAATATTTTATATTAAAATGAATAGAATTAAGCTCGCAAAGATTTTTATAATTTTAAATTTTTTACATGATATGCTTCAACTAATAACATTTAATTAATGATTATGTTCAACGTGTTTTAGTTTCAAATGTGGACGAAACATTCAGAACACTGAATCTGAGAAAGGGATATAGATCAAAGCGTGACGTTAACAACGTAGTAACTGAAATATATCCAGAAATATTAGTCACACTGGATTACGAAGCATTTTTGTATGTGAAATATATATACATATTCATACATATTCATTCATATATATACATATTCACCATATATATATATATTCATAATATATATACATACGGTGTTTTAGATCTATATTAACGTATTAGAAAAAGTATTTTTTTTAAACAATACGGGATCAATTATTAAATTTGTTTTTTTATTGTATTGTAAATAATAATTGTAAAAGAACTTAAAAACCATTGAAACTAAGAAAAAATTATTGTTATTTTCTTAATGATTTATTATTATTTTCTTAATAATACAAACAATTTTTATGAAGTAAATGTTTAAATGAAAACTTTGTTGTATTTGTTATTTTGATTTCAGAGCTTGCGGTAAGAACGTTAAAGAAATTGTAAAATACTTGGCAATTTTTTGGAATGGTGTAGATTTGCGATACAGAGCTGTAAATGACCCTATTATTCGTTTAAACGTAGCTGGAATAATCATACCTCAGGTAAGACGAATTTCTTATAAACCTTTACCACTAAAGTTTATAAAATAAATAAATTTTTTTTAACAGTATAACACAATATGAAAAATGAGTGTATAAAACGTATGGTTTTTAATAAACCAATGTATTTTTTTTTTTTATTCTTTTTAAACTTTACATGCAAATGGAGACAGTTTTATATTTTAGGAGCCTAACCTTTTTCCTTTTCTGGAAGCAAGTGTGCCGGATACAAATATTATGTTGGATTCTGAAAGTTTGGATTTAATGGCTAAATTTTTATATAAAGAGGATTATTTTCCACGATCTTCTTATGACATCGTTGTGGCTCTTACAAAGTAAAGTAACACATTGTTATGCAATTACTTTTAATAGAGATAAGTACAAAAACTGCTTAGAAATGACATCATGCTTAAAATTATTATTAATAAGGACTACATTTTAATAAGAAAATACGAATTCTAAAAATTAATTTTACTTTATGTTTACATTTAATTCTATTTGCATTTTTTTCAAAATACATTTGACCTATTCGTGTCTAAAAAAGGCAATGGCCGAGTGTATGTTAAGTGAAAACTTAATGACCTCTATTACAACTTTAAGACTTGATAAAATTACGTAACTGGTTGATAAAACGATTATTGCTTTTTAATATGGCTAAGACTTAGACAAATAATTTCCTTATACAAAAACGTATCGCATTAAAATCAATACAAATTTCGTCAATTTTATGTATTTAAAAATTAAGCAAGATAAAGTAAATACAGGTAAATGTAATTTATCTTAATTGAATGATAACAAATGTTATAATTAGTTGGTTGTATGTGCAATACCATCCTCAGTTACTTTAATTACATTAACATTTCATATTTTTACAATCAGAGTCTTAAATAATAGTTTCTTTGCATATCTTGATTAAATCTAAACGTGTAAACTCCTTATACAATACACAGAAACATCCGTACATAATATTTGTTATTTGTGTTTAATAGATTGGACCTTGTTTCAAAATCTGATACAGGAACTGACAAGTCTACCGTGGGTGAGTACGTTTAAATGAAATGAACATGAGAACTTCCGTCCACTTTGTAAATAATATTTTTATCTCATGTTTTTATGTAGAATATATTTATAATGGTAATATTATATACTAATGTAAAGAAAAACAATTTTTTAAATATTCATTATGTTGAATATTACTTGTATTCATTCCAAATATGTTTAACACAGGAATAGCGTACATGGCTAGTGCATGTACTGTTTCAAATCGTACCCAGAAGTACGATGCCGTAGCTCTTGTAGAGGACAACGGGTTCTTCAGCGGAGTGTTATCTGCAGCTCACGAACTAGCGCACTTGTAAATTCATAACATTTATTTACATAATATTATTTCACAGAAAATATAATTGCGGACAATCATAATTCACATAAAAATTATATCTAAAATGTTTGTGCAACTAATGCAAAGTATATATGTTAAATTACATAACTAATTATTTTTAAAACGTGATTCTTTTTAATAAGAATTATAAAATACATATTGTAATTAACGTATTAACATATTTATCTATAGCAAACAAACAACATAATAATATATTAAATCATTACAGATTGGGAGCACCCCATGATGGCCAGCCTTCTTCCATACCGGAACTTCCAGGGGCTGAAAACTGTTCCTTCGACCTTGGATATTTAATGAGTTACAAGAGAACAAATGAAAACACTTACATGTGGTCTTCATGTACTCTCGAAAATTTCAAGAGTTTCGTTGCGTACGTTTACATCCTTTTCATATTATAATCATTGTTCCGAAAGTATTGAGGATGTTACAAATTCTTTTAGATTACCAAAAGCCAAATGTCTTCGTAATAAACCGAACGTGACTGGACAGTACCCTAAAGTTTTGCCAGGAAGTATTTTAACACTGGAACAACAGTGTGAGTCGCGGTTTCCTGGAACCAAACCTTGTTTTGTAAGATTAAGTACATAAATCCGTTCACTGAAAACAATTAAATGATGAAAATCAATTTTTAATTTTGCTATAAATTTAATATAAAGTATTTGATTGTGACATGTATCACATTAATATGTAAAAGTATTTACAGGAAAGTGACGTGACGGTGTGTCACAAACTGTTCTGTTATGATCCAACTATAAATAAGTGTCGATCTCTTGCACCAGCGTTGGAAGGTTCTTCGTGTAAAAATAATGAAGGGGTAAGCCCAATAATTTTTCTTACTTGACGTATTACTTGTTAAATACATTTTTAGATTCCTTTAATATATACTTATTAAAGTACGCATGTCTTTTAGATATGTTTAAATGGCAGCTGCGTCATTCCCCCAGAGGACTTTGATAAAGTATAATGAAAACATTGTACATAAAGGAATACCAGTGTATGTCATTTAAATCCATAATAAGTACGTAATATATTATTAAACATAATAATTATTTTACAACACTTTTTTTATTCTTTTTTAATTTTTTTTAATGTTCAGTATAATCAACTGGTTATTTATAGTATCGAATACGAAGCAAAACTACGTAAACAGATAAAAGAATAAAAAAATATAATTTAGGACAAATAAGAAGGTCATTTAATGATAATTATTCGTGTAACTATAGACCTCATAAATTGACTGTGAAAATCATTGTGCGTCATAATGAGATTACATTAAGTAATTCATTTGCACCAAGAAACCGTTGAAAATTACTGACGTGAAAATGTCGAGTAGGTCCCTATATTGTATATGTGATATTGTATGTAACTCAATGCACTCTACACAATTAACAATTTGAATATTAAACATTAAAATGAACTATAAGTTATCCGGAAAAACTTACCGAACTAATGAAGAACATAAACAATCGCTACTTTGATTACAAAATGACAAGATTAGAAAATCTAGATAATGAACTATTTATTATAAGAAACAATGTTACAACTTAATTTGAATCTTAGTACTCAAATACAATCATATAATCTTAATAACCTTATATAAACGAAGTACTAATATTTATATAATATACCATATTAAAAAGTTGCAGTATAAATATTCAATGAATTCAAGTGTATATTCCTACCTGCTAATAGAAGTAGTATTTTTATAGCATACTAACAAAAGAAAGTATTATTGCAATATAAATCATATCACGTGAAAAATGCATATTTAAAACGATTCTGAACAGATTGGAATATTGAAATAACAATATTATTTAACCAATTTGATTATTCAATCTCATAATTAATATGTACATGTAATTTATAATATAAAAGTAAAAAGTAAGAAGATTTTGGTTCGTATACAAATAGATATAATAGTAAAATCCACAATGTATGCAAATCAATTAGTAATCAGTAAAATGAGCGCAATTATATTATATGTACATGTAAATTCTTATGTATTCTAACAAAAAGTTATCTCTTCTGGGTTTAACACTTTGTCTTGCAATGAACACAGACAGGCATTAAAACGAAGTCTTAGTTACGGTAGCCGTGGATTGGAAAGGTTTTACATCGAGGGCCACATTTTGACGCAATTTTCCTAGTTGGTCAGAAGCGGGCTACCGTGATGCGAGAAAAGAGCTTGCCAAATCGAATTTTCACCAGCTTTATTTGATCATATTTTACGTCGGCTTTGACGCTGCCCTCGGTAGGTACGCTTTTAAAATACATTACAGGCTGTAACACGCAAAGAGTGACGTGGGGGACATGTCATCGTCATATATATTCATATATATACATACCGTTTGCTCGTATCTTGTCGTACGAGCGAACGTTGATTCTTTGACTTTCAAATCGACGTCGTACTTTTATCAAACTTTTGTCAATTCTTTACGCAATCGCGTTCCGAAGGGAAAATCATTTTGCGTCAAATCGAAAACATATTATATCGCAATTTGGAAAAATCAGAGAATAATATCGTTTTTAAGTAGCAGATTGTAAGGCTGATATTGAGTATGCAATTTTCTTTGTTTCGAATCTATTAAAACGTAAGTAAGGAAGAAAGTATAACATAGCTGACTATGTTACTCGCCAGGTTCACACGCATTTGCCATTCGGAGTAAATAAAGTGTTCTCAGAGTCCATATTGTGCGCAGTGCATGACGAAATACAAATCTCTTTACACTCGCGTAAGCCGAAATTCACGTTAATTCGTCTCGGCGAATCGACGTGAGAACCCGCTATTACTGCATTCAACGCGAGCAGTTGCAGTCGCGGCTGATGCCGGGCTGGATAATTTACTTATACTTACTGCCGATCGCGTACGCGCATGCCGGCACGTGTCGCACGGCGGAACATCCGAAACTCTCGGTGTTTTGCTCGTCAAATCACACACGCGAGTCGGGCCAAGTTCGTAACGAGGAGGCAGCGGGATCGGGGCTCACGGATGAGCGAGTGCCCCGCAGCCGGCGGGAGGAGTGCGCGACTCGTTGACAATGGCGCCGCAAATTTGTCGCGCGCGTGCAACCGGTCCCGGCAAAGTAAAGAGAGGATCCCCAGTGTTGGCCCAATAAACGTCAGTACGCGGCTCGAGTCAACCGTATCTCAACCGAGCACTCTACTATATACACCCTCAATGCCGGGATATCGGAGCGAGCACACATTCGCCAACTTTGTCCCGTTCAAAGGGGCGAACAATGCGACCGCTCGAGCAGGAGCATTTAATTGTTTCCGCTTCTGTCCTACAAGTCCTTCCATCTTCGGCACCGCCGCTCCACATCAAGGCAACCAGCGCTCAGCTCGTTAGCGGCAGTTCCACCTTGGAACCGGAAAAGGCACGCTAGATACCAACCAAAACCCCCACATTTGCCGCTCTCCTCAGCGATTTCGAAATAATAAGAGACAATGCGTCGCCGATTCTGCATTCGGCCGACAATTTTCTGCAGGTTCCCGTATAATACAGTGTGTAAGATTGCTCTTGTTATTTCTACAGTTGGAGCATTGTTAATCTCGCAAGGAAACTAGACGATTATTTACATCGAGGGACTTAGTTTAGTCGAGATTGCCGCTGTCATTACGCTTCTACGTTTTCAACTGAAACAACACTGTTTTGTCATAAATGCTGGTCTTGTTTGGTGATATTTAGATACTGTTAACTCAACGCCAAGAAAGATATATATCACATATTTGGTAACTACGTGTCGTCTCACACGTTTATATTCTAGCTATATATCTATCTTGCTGCATTTCATTCTTAATATGGTAAACATTTTATCGTTAATTACATCGCGTTCCTACGAAAATTTAATTATTGCCATTAGTCGATAGCTATTGATAGTACAATTTTATATTTGTATTTCCCTAAATTAAGTAGTTGACCTCATTTTTCATTAAATTGATAATTCAGTTGAACAGAACTGTAAACTGTCTCAAAACGTTGAAAAACTTTGATTGTAAAAATTACTATCTGTATTGTTTAAGAAGAACACTCCTTTTGTAACAAACAACATACTAAAAATGCACTCTCAAAAATATCATTATCGTTTACAAACTGCACATTGTATTCTGGTAGTAAGGAAATAAGTAAAATGAGGGAAGCATTTTTTACTATTGTTGACAATAAAAATCAGTACATTTATTAACGGTAACTGTGCCTTTACATGCACATTCTCAGCCTGCCGTTATGGACAAAAATTTCTATAATCAAATTTTTACTTGTGTATATCAACGTGTAGACAAGTGACAGAAGTAGGCATCGCTTTGTGTCGTTGGAATATTTATGAGAAACAACGGCACACAGGGCTTTCCTTTTTGGCGATAGGTAAAGTTCTAAGAATGGCAAATGGTAGAGAAAAGCGAAAAAAAGTGTGAAAAAAGAAAGGAGAACAATTGCAAGAAAAGAAATAAGGGGCAGCGGGAACCTAGATGGGGAAGAGAGGGTGTGAGGTTGAATTTCACACGTCATTACTTGCATCCAGAATGCCGCATGCAAATGTATACAAAGCGACAGACACCTTTCGCTGTATCCCTTTTCGTTCTTCCTCCCTTTCTTTTCACACTGTCGAGCGTTTTCCGCAAAATGTGTAAGTCTGCCACGCAATATTACAATTACATGTGTAACGCAAAGAGACAATGCCAGCTACCATAAAAATGCCCATACATTTGTTCGCAAAGATGCTGAGATCGGGAAAAAATGACAAAAAAAAATAAAAGGTTTTTAAAAACGTAATTACGTTAGAAAATGTACGCGGCGGGGTCGGAGGGTCGCGCGTTCTGTGAATTTTGCGTAGAGGCGGCGAGGAGCGGAGGGACTATCAGGAGAGGCGAGTAAAGACTCGTGAAAGCTTCCGGAATGACAAATTGGCGTGAAAACGCATTTTGACCCAGGGCGCTGGAGGCCACGGTGCGTTCAGTAATATCAAACATTTAGGTAGGTTGTGAAAGCGTGACTCGCGGTGCAGGGATTCGACTAAATACACTCACTCGTCGACCTATCATTCCGCACCATCGCCTGGGAAGAATGGCGCGATAATGAGGGGCCATAATATATTTCATAGGCAGCCTCCTTTCATCATCGATGAAGTTTACTCGTCTGCAACTGGCGCGGTTTTCTTCCTACACGCGCGTAATCCCGTTCATGCGGAATAGAAACAATGGCCCTTTATCAGAAGTGGAGAGGGAAGAAACGCTAATATTTTTCCCCAACAGTGGTAGATCGATCTATTGTGCATATAAAAATGAAACTTATATTGTGGAGTGAAGAGATTTATTACTCGGGAATACAAACTTAACTCGATGTTCGTTATATATAATATATATAAGGATATCGTACGCCTGGCAAAGTAAAGATAACGAGGTTCGTCGGAAGGAACTCGTGATCCGTCTTTAAACGTCCTGGCAACGTTCTGATTTGATTTTCCTAGCCAAGAGCACCGATGGGCCATTAAGCCGGAACGAGCCGCGTAAACGCGGCTGAGAGTCGACAGAGCTCCCGTGGGATTCTCAGGATGGCTTCCTCCCTGACGATGTAATCAAGTCTAAAGCGACCCGAACTCGATCTTTTCTGTGCCATATATATCTGTACATGTACGTATACACACGTGCGGATGCGTATTGTGGAACTTGGATACAAACGCTCAGGGATACAGTTTCGCAAACTCTTATTCCATTCTACGCTTTTCATTATATCACCACCGATGATTTACTACCGATTTAGTATAATTACGTGTCTTGTCTAAGCTCGCAATACGCTCTAACTTTTCTATTAATATGGCATTTTATATATAGTTTTTTTATACATATTAATTCTTTTTACATATGTTTTTATTATGCATCATCAAAACTGTGTACGAATATAAACGGCAAATATATTTTACAATTTCATCATACAACAAACCATCAATTTCATTGTAATTTCGTATAATTTGATGACATTTGACGTCATCAAATTTTTTGATTTTAACTATACATATTTATTGTCAGTAAATGCCATTATATAGAACGAAGCGTTATTCAATTATAAAAGATGCGTATATCGAAGATGGCGTGCATTTGTTTTATAAAAAAAAAGACAAACTGTGGAAAATATAGTTCATACGGGCAGACTCACACATGTGCGACAAAGACGGTGCAGATTTATGAAACAGGTGAATTCGCATCCTGTGTGAAAAGGAAGACCCTTATAACGCTTCCTCGGTCTCATTGAGTCTTTGCAACTATTAGTTTTCCCTTGGTAGCCAACTTCTCAATAGAAGGGATTATGTAAGTGAACTTTCACAGGGATCTTGAACACGTTTGCCGATACGTGCTCTAATTGAACACTCGAATCCAAAAGAAAACCAAAATATGCAGCTACGATTTATTTTGGAAAATAACCTTATAAATATTTAGTTTACACCCTTAATTATAAATTCGTTTTTTGACGATGTTCTTACACGACACAAATGTGAAACTATTGGCCGGTACACAAATTTGCTTAATGATTTTCGATACTGGAATATAAGTAGATTAATATCTACAGCATAATCCGAAATTGCAAATGAAACGAACGCTCGACCTGCGTTTGATGATGTTTGGGCGAGGGTTGTTATCTCGCAGATCTCCAAACAGAACTCAGCCGTATCGACCTGCCGAATTGAAGGGAAACAATATGGCGTCTGGTGAATCTTCATCATGACGGGCACGGTGACTTGCAGCTCCGAGCCAGCCGCATTAGCCGTATTTGCATTTAATTGCCGGTTGTTTGTTTGACGTCGGCACGACCCGGGGAATTAGGGACCAATGTCCTTTCGTCCATTTCGCGGTTCCGAGGGAAAGGCGAGTGGTCACGCCACGAGTCGTGCACTTCACTGTTGCGGCTTAATTTACTTCCGGCTTATTCCCCCTTTTAAAAGGAACTCCATCTAAGAAAGAATCTGTGTCATGCAATACCGTCACGAATCTGTATTTAAATAAGTGATTTTCTTATCTTTGTTTAAACAAACGAACGGGAAAATAAATGTCTACGGTAAATAAATTTGTCAAATTAAGGTATTCAAAAACGCGTTTAGACGCGTTTAAAGCTATAGAGATGGGCGATAATAGATGTTGATTCCTACAAATGGCAAATCGAAAATTACAGACGATTGAAAGGCGAATATTTTCCTAGAGGCTCGTCGATGTTCTCGATCTTCGGGAGAAACTTGATTGCGGGTCCCAAGGGCGGCCGGCTATACGGTTACCGCGCTCGCGCGTATCCCACGCACAGGACGAATGGTGGATAGGTAGATGGATTCGTAACCGAATCTCTTCCCTCCAACTTGGCTCTCGTGCTCTTCTTCGCTTCTTCTTCCTCTCGTATATTGCAGCGGTGCTCCTCCCTTCCGGCCGCCCCACTATTACCTTCGGGCAACCAATCCTAAGTAAAGTTTGTTACACAACTCGGAGAACTTACGGAAATGGTCTACTGCCTTCAGCACGGTAAGCCGTTTTTGCCCCCTCGTCGGATTGTCTTTGCCTTTCGCTTCTTCGGATCTTTGTGGAAAACCACAACTTCGCAAAGTACTCGAAAGTCGACGACAGTTGTAACGTTTTTCCATAAAGCTTCTAGATAAGAGATTTCGTAATCTTCTGTAAACAGTTCGTTTGAAAATGAAAGTTACGGTGTGGTGTTTCAGCAAAACGACGAACAGTCCGTTCGATCGAAAACAATGCCACGAATTAGACATGTTTTTTGTAACTAATTTCCCTAATTTTGTAACTTGTTAAATTAATTTATAATTATGGTAACTGGTAATGTTATTTACCTATATTGTTATAATTCAAGTATAATATTCTATATGCATACATATGTCTTATTTATACTTATATACACTTTTGAACATATATATATATGATTACGTTATATTTACATCTGCTGATTCACACATGCGCAAATGTATTATAACAAATGAATGCTTCAGGATATGAGAAGTCAGAAGTGGTCAAAATATGGTAGTGCCTTATGATAATATTGTGTATAATAATGGAAGTTGAAAAAAATGTAAAATGCTTGTCTGAAAAATCGACGAATAAATCATCGAGAACAGGTTGTGGTAAATAATATTATCAAGTAACATAAATTATTATACTCTTCAAGAAAACGAAACTGTTAATGAATAATAACTAGGTTATGTAAGTCAGGGAAAACTGATGATGCATAAAATATTTTTAGATGAATATTTATAAAGAAATTATGTCGAAATATCTATCTATAATTTTTTATTAATCACTCTTTAAAATAATAATATTGATAC
>JABFPT010001290.1:9206-22584 GCA_022817245.1 Nixonia krombeini | reverse complement strand
TCTTCTTTATAACGATTTTTCCATGTTTCGTAAGACTGGATTGCGCTGAAACTTCAGTTAAATTCTCTAATGGTAAAAAAATTCGATAGTTCTTTTTATTTCTTTGAGAGGGAACATTCCATTTATTCACAATGGAGGTAATTTTCATTTGATTAGATGAAAAGACTTCGAAAGCGTACTCCCTACGAAAGCGAGACGGAACGAGTATAGAGATGAAAAGAAAAGGATACGTTATTGTAGGATAATAATTTGTAGTAGAAAATGATTATCTGTTATAACGAACAACTTTATTATTTATTAGTAAAAGAAGAAGAAGCTACTGGTGTATCGATCGAAGTTGCTTTCGTTTATTTAGCCAGGGAATTATGCATTATAGATGCGTATTCCGGCGTTGAAGCGAATTCTCAAAACTGGATTTCTCCCGCTCCGAAGCCGCCTTTCTAACAGCGCGGCAGCCCAAGAATCTCCTATTCATCCGTACACTTTCCTATGGCCGGAACGAGACACTCCTAAAGAATCGTACGGCCGTGCATTGACAAATGAAATGTCACGCGTGCTTAAGGATTTACAGTTTTGATCCAGTCGGGCGAGAAAAATGGCGTCATTTATAATTGGTTTATTCACGTTCATCCTCGCTTCCCACGTGTACGCAATAGCATCGGCGACGTAGCTTCTTCTCTCGTTCGCTTCGCTGAAATTGGATAGGTTAATTTATTCGGGAGATTCGAGTTCTGCCTGCTTGCCGGGGACTATACGCGTATTCCGAGAATCGAGGGTAATCTACCGAAGAAAGAGAGAGAGGGAGAGAGAGCCACACCCATGTCATTTCTCTCGGTGGATACACGTGTGCCGTATTCGCGACAAATATGTTAATCCCGGGCTTTTGTTCGCTTCTTCGACAATATCAATCATACTCGCTCATCAACCGCCAGTCCGTCTCGGAGAATCGCGTAACGGAAAATATTCGCGACAAACGCGGCGTGCTCTATATCGCAATCGCCGGCGAATCATCCGCTTCTTTCTCTTTCATTTTTTCCTTTTACGCAAAATGTCAAATTTCTTCCGTTATTCGCCGTTCCGAATTTTCGCGCAGAATCGGGATAAGAGAATCGGCCCGACCCGAAGGCGCGCCTCTACATTCGGCCAGTGCGGGGGCGCTCGCGCAGGGTCAGGTGGTTCAGCGAGGGAGGAATCGGTCGACCTACGCACGAGAGCCTGCCGCCGAGGAATTCGCCTGTCACGCGATTCCGGAGACGCGGCGAGAGATCATATCTCCGACGGCATATGCATACGACCGAGACCGGCATCTCTCCTCGGTTGTTTCTGTGCGTACGGCCGCATACGAATAAATATACTTGTATCAATAATCAGTTCCCATGACAAGCAATTCCGAACGGCCGCCGAGAAAGATACGGTTACGAGCGTTTTACTGTTCGCGCATCGGTAGCTCGAAAATATCGTACGGGATATACCAAACGTGCTACGCGTACTGTCCGGTGCATCGTATGGGATACTCGAACGTATTGTACTGTACGTATTGTACGCTGTGCTAAAAGTACGCGGATTCCGCACTTTTCTCCCCGTACAGATCACCGAGCACATCGTGCCGCTTACCAAACATATCGCACGAAACATCGAACATGTAAACTTTCTCTCGGGGATTTTCATCGCGAACCTACGATCTGGTTTTGCAAGTGTTGGCAAAAAACGGTAATAACGACGAGGTTGATGCGTTGATGCCATGTTTCCCATCGAGCGTCGGAATCGAGCGAGCAGTCGCGGATAATGAAGCAATTAATCCGCGCACGCGACGATCGTCGCGGATCGGCCGCTGAGCACCTCTGTCGGCGACGATCCCGCCCGATATAAGCTCGGATCACACGCGACGGCGACCGCTCATTACCATACAATGCAGGCTAATGGGATCGCGCGCTGACGGCTACCGCCCAATATGAGGGTCCCGTCCTCCCTCGCGCCGATATTAAAATGGTTATCTCGCGGTTGCGCAACTGTCTCTCGACCGTCTCCGATTACGCAGGAAATTGCAAACAGCTTCCGCAGACGCTTCGTCCGGGTGAAGCGTGCTTCCGCTCCCCTCGTTCCCCTCACTCCCCTTTCGTTACCATTCTTCCCCACGAGCGGATAAGCGTGTCTTTGGGCGTGGAGCTTGGCCGTTTCTGCGCTTTTCGGGATTATCGAGCTTCGGGGAAATTCGGGATAGGAAGAATCCGTGCTGTTTAGTTTGATAACGACGTCTCTACGTTGAGCGTGCGAAAATAAGGGGGAAATGAGACGAATCGGTAATCGATGAACGTCACGGGAATATAATTCACGGTTGGCGCCATCTATTTTATGTACAATGTCGGGTTTAATTACGCCTGTGAACATCGGCGAAAACTCGATCATTAGACCCTAACGCTGTTTAATAACAATGTGAAGAAACGCTCCGGCGTCAAATTACGCTTTATGCCACATGCGAAGGTCACGCCGATTGGCGGGAAATATTTATTGCCGAAGGATTAACGGTGTTTGTCACCGGTAGCCGGTCCGTCCTCCCGGTTTATACAGGCTTGAAATACGCACGACAGGCTTTACTGACCGTCGCGCACGGTATTACCCGCCGTTCGTTTCGGAACCGGCGGATTGTCCTCGATTTTCGACGGAGGACGACTCGCGTTAATCGGATAAGAAAGACGTACGTTCGGTGGCCACCGACGCGTTAGGCCGGTACGGTTCCCAGTCGGAGATTCTCGTATCTCTTTCTTTTTCACCTGTACCCGATCCCCCCCTCTCTCTTCCCCTTCTGCCGCGACTAACAGAGAGCACAGATTTTACGGGTGATGATTCGCCGCGGATGACAACCGATTGCGGGCGACTCGAGCACGATCAGTGATGCGTTTTCTCCTGATTCGAAGAACGAACCCTTTCGCTTTTACGGCCCGTGCCCGACTTACAGCTCGGTAATAACGGTTTTTGCACGCGCCGCCAACGTCGCCGTATCGCGCGCGCGCCGTCGATGCGAAACCCCTCGTAAATGCGATTCCGGCGTCGCAGCGCAACACCGCTATCCGTGCAAATTGCGCACCTCGCGCAATTACGATCGGGCGCCGGCCGTTTAGTTGGCAGCTGGACGACGCCCGACTATCCCGACGCCGACGCTCGGCGGGTACGCAAGCGGCAGGAACCGACGCCATTACCAACGGCGATAAAGCGAAAAGGATTTGCGCAAATAGCGCCGTGGGCGCGAGCCGGCAAAAACGACCGACGCGCCCATTTCCTATAATCGATTCTTTTAGCCGGCCGGCCATTAATCCTGATGGAAGTCGCGAGTTACGGTTACGAGCGGTGGCGTACGCGAGCATCGTCCCCTGCCACCGGACACGTTCCCACCGTTTCGCAAGCCGCGCATCGGAAATCGCGTCGTCCGCAGGATATTGCCGTTTTAATTGCCGCGCCGCGGGAAATACTCTCAGGACCCAGGGGATTATCGGGAGCGCCGCCAGGGGGACACGGCGTTCCGCGCGAGTCCCGCGGGGAGGAAAAAAGCCGCGATCGGGCAAACACGGGCGATCGCGGCGTTGTTGGCACCGGCGTCCATATGAAATATCGGCGTTTGTATTGCGACACGGAACGCGCGCTGTTTACAACAACGGCTACACGCTTTACAAGTCTATTCCTCCTAATGGGGCTGGAGCGCTCCTCTCACGCCGTGATTGATGGCGACGATCAAAATGTTTTGTAATTCCGCTACACGCTCGACGCTCTTTGATAACCCGCGCTCATCAATCATCTTGCGTTCGTACGATTCGACAATCGGGCCGGCCGATAACATCTCGACGAGAATGACCTCGCGGCGCCGAGAGTTTCCCCGGCGAGGAAACGCGCGTGCGGCCGCGATCGACCCTCCTCCGGCTCTTTTTTTGTCAGTGAGGCTGCCCACCGCTGCCACTACGTTTTGGACCGTTTTAGATTTTATCGCGAATTAACGAACCCGACCCATTTGGGGCCGTTGCTATTCGTTACGCCGATGCCGATTTTCGTTCCAAATTTCACAGCTTGATCGTCGTTTACGATCGTTTACGTGGTTTACAACCATCTCGGTACAAGCGATATTCCATCATTCGCAACCGATCGTAGAAGCTATTGTGGCAACGGTGTCATTTTTTGGGTGTTGCGGTCGAATCTGCTGGTCGAATCGATTTGTTAGTCGATGTTTCACGCGGGACACGCACGAAGAGCGAATAGCCAGATTTGGTACGGATGTTTTTCTAAATCGGCAACGAGCGAGAGGGCGCTCGTGGAAAACGCGTTCGACGGGAGTCGTCAGCGAGCGTGCGGCGATCGGTATACAAGATGGGCGCGAAGCCGCGGCTTGCGGTTTTCGCGCTCGACGAGCGGTCGCTCGTGTCCCGCATTTGTCCAATTATCGGGAGCAATTGCCGGCCGCGATCGCCGCTGCGTACGAACGTACGCGCCGAGACAACGGCTGCGGCAGCGGCGCGACTAGAGCGGCTCACTTTCGCCACCGCGGACCGTTCCACTCGTCGCGCACGCGTGCTCCGATCCATTCATAAAGCCGGAACGCGCGTAACCGCCGCGAGCCTCTTCGCATGTTTCGCAGTTTACCCGCGGTACGTTTTAAACGAGCTCGTTGGGAAAATTCATTTCCATAGATGCGATACTCGCGTTAGAATTGTTATCGCAAATGGTATGTTAAAGGAATTAAAATTTCGTGCCGATCGATGAATATCTCGATAACTCGAACGCTGTTCATGTCGAGTATCATTTTGCGTGCTTTATGGAAGTAATTCAAGCCCGAGATCACACGTTTGACGTTCCCCGGCAAGGCAGAGCGTCCGCGCGCTCCTCGATTTCCCTTATTTATAGACTCAGCGCGGTTCGCTCTCGCAGCGTAGTCCTTTCATAGTTAAAAAGTCAAGTACACCCGGCCGCGGCTCGATATGGCGCGCTATTTGCTCAACGCGCGTGCTTACCCCGGATCGTTTTCGCAAGCCATCAATTTGCCGTCAGGACGCGCCGATACTGCTCGGCGGAATCGATCGGCCGAGACGCCGCAGCCGGCTTGATTAATCGCATCAATTTCGTTATTCCCCTTAATTTATCAATTCGCGCTCGCCTCGTTAACCGCCGTGTCGGACGCAAGAACGCCCGCCGGCCTTTCCCATGGAAAACGACGAGTCACCGTCCTCCACCTGGCCGATTCCAGCCTCGTCACGCGCTTCGCTTTCCACACGCGACGTCGACGGGACTACCGCATCAGGCTTCACGACGGATCGAGGCACGCCCGCCGCTACCGCTGGCGTGCACCGGAGGACACGACCGTGACATTCCGACAGTGGAAATGTACGCGACGAGGAAGCAACGTTTTTGGTCTGGGAGCAACTTTTGGCAACGTCGACGTACCTTTTTTTCTCGGATTCCACTTCGTTCAAGCGGATACTCACCGTCTCGTAACAAACCAATGACCAAAGTAATTCTATTCATTGTCGCTGTTTAAGTAATTCTGCTTTCACGGGGGAAATAGCAAATCGTTCTAACAGAATCTCTCATTACGTTTGTGTATATGTGTATATTTTGGTTAGGTAAAATGTCATTGGTGAGGAAATTCGTTTAATTAATTTGGCACTCGGGTGAAATAAACTAATTAATTCTAACGGAGCGCAAAGCGTTCACCGAAATTCAAACAGCGAGAAATGCAGCGGTTTGAATGCACCGCGCGCGGCGAAGCGGCTCCGACGAGCGACACCCGTGACGGGCTAATCCGGCGTGACCAAACGAAACGGCTTCACGCGTATCAGCGCGTACGCGATGAGCCGAGTCGGGGAAAGTTGCCTCGCGGAAAACATCGATTTGCCGTCCCGTCGAACAATTTTGCCAACACGGCGACATCGAAAGGTTTTGCCGCGATTAAGCAATCCCTTCCCCCTGCCCTCCCCTTTTCCAACAAGGTACGGCGTGTCGCGAACGCTCATCTTCAGCGGCAAAAAAGGCAATTCGCCGAGCCGCGCTACCGTTCCCTTTTTTCCGCGATCAGTCGCCTTTTTTTTTTACCGACATTCTTCTCTCCCGCCGCGAAAATCGATTTGTCCTTTTTTCTCGGCAGAGTTGCATTTCATCTCGCGGCTGCGTCGACGGTCCGCTTCGGGAAAACATACAACCCGCCTCGGGCGGATTTACACCGGGTCGAAAAAGCGTCCCTGTACACTTTTAAGCTCGGTGAAACGGCGCGGTCGCTCGCGTCAGCGTAAAACAAACGTGTATGCATCAATTATTAAATGAGCGTAAAGATCAGTTTCACTTCGTGGGAAATTTTTTGCTCCACTTGCGAGATAAAAGCGATAATGCTTGTGCATTGTAATATACGACTATCGTTTTTCGTCTGTCTCTCTCCAGCCTTTTCTTCTCTCTCTCTCACTCTCTTGCGAGCTCTGCTACGCCCGCCTGGTTCATGCACACGCACACACCCACACATGCACGCGCTGTCGGAAACCAGTCTTGTGCAACGACCAAAGCATTACGATCGCATGGAAAAATTTGGCCATTTCAGATCATCGGAACTGATCTCGAGACGAAACGTTTGCATTCGTACGATTGATCATTTCAAGCGGGGACAAAACTGCACCGGACGAAAATAAATGGCAATGTCTAAACCGTGGGTAAATTATTCCTACGGCGCATTGCCGCGATCGCTATCTGCTCCGAATCACGTGCAAGCTCGCATGCGGTCCGCATTTGCAGCCTTGACTCATTTCAACCGCAACGCCGTACAAGTAACCGCCCTCCTTTTTTCCCGACAGTTTCCCCGAAATTGCGGCAAGATCGCTTCGTATACCCTACGACTTTCCCCCATGTTCGAAACCAAGACCGTGATCGCGACCGTGATCCGATATCACCGATGCTCGTTCTTTCAATCCGTGCCAATGTGAATGTCATCGAGTAAAATCGAGTTCCGCCGTAATCCGCGAGGAAAACTCTCGCTTTGTCACTCCCATCGTTTCCTCATGCAACTATCTTTTACCACGTTCGACAAATCTTCCCTAACCGTCTTATTTCTTGTATTTACCAAGTTACTTCTCGAGTCAAATTTCACTTCTATAAATCCGTTTTCCTTTGCCGGTGAATTAATCGGTGAATGAATCAGTTAATTACTAACCGTAGATCACCGTGATTAGTGGAAAGCGGGATTAATGTGAAAATGAGAGTAACGGTGGATAACGTCTGTTGCAGGTATCTCTGTCAAACGGGCCAGTAATCATGCCAGTACGCCAGCCAGGAGCCAGTACACAGCCAGCATCTGTCGGCAAGGGTAGCTAATTAATAATTAACGTAGATAGATAATTCGCGGCAGCAGTGACCGAAAAGTCGTGCGTGTTGCCTCTCCCACCCTTTCGTCCTCTCCTGCTCTCATTCTCTCGCTCATTCTCCGTATATTCGTCTATTTCTCTCTCTCTCTCTCCGTCTCTCTCTGCCACTCTTTGTCTCTCGCTCCTTTACCTCCTGCTCTCCGTCCTCGTCCCTCCGAGCAATCATCTCCTCCTTACGTGAACGCGGCGACGCGTGCACCGATCCGAGCGAGACTATGATCGGCGAGTCGCGTGTGTCCCCGGTGAAGAAGCCGACCGGCCGTTTCGGCTTTTCGCGGTGATTCGAGGCTGGCCGAGCAACGAGCTGACCGGGGAAAGGAGGCAGACGCAGCATTCACACGCAGTGGTGGCTGGAAACGCGGTCTTACATCGGGAGCGCCTGTAACCTGCAATCAAGGTTCATGGTTTTCATGGTGAGTTGCACACTTATTATTCCTTCCATCGGCTCGACACGAGTCGCTGCTTCTGTCAACATTCGACTTTTGTTTAGTCGCTTTCTTAATTAGCCGTTTCATTGAAATCTTGCAAATTGCACACACGACCTTCAGTAATTTCCTTCGCGGTCCTCGTGCTTTAACATATATATATATATGTATATTTCACGTGGCACGTACGCCATAGATTGTACACGTACTAATAAACGCGATTCGGCCGACCGTGCGAGAGCATCAATCTTTCCAATACGACCAATCTCCGAGACTCCCGTGTGATATCTTGAACCATCGCTGCCTTTGCTGTCGCGTAAAAAAGCATTTGTTGCCGGGCAAGAAGCGGCATTTGCAGCGGTAGCAGAGCAAAAAATAGCCGCATTAGCAAATATTTTCATTGTGACAGTAAACTTCTTTCGCCTGTTTTGCAACGAAATAGCAAACGTTTCTTCTGCCACGCGAGAAGGAACGCAAAAATTATCCAGTACATCGATAATAAATTATTCGCAAATTATACGTCGCCGAGTTTTTTTCACTGGAGGTAGCGAACCTTTTTTACCGGCGATCCATTACCGTTACTTCTCTTCCGAGCGGCGTCAAGCCTGGTTTATTATTATGCTCATGTATTTACCATATCGCCACGGCGACAATCATCGGCTCATTTTTTTTCGCTTTTTTTACCGTGCCGCGGGATAATTTCCGCGCGTGACGAAACGTCGGTAAGGCAGGAAAGCGCGGCGTTCAATGAAAGCGGTAATAAATAATCGAACGAAAGGCCGAGGCGACTTATCCCGTGTGATCTTTGGCCGCATGGCGTCGCCGGGGGAATAATTCACGCGGCAAGTCGGCAATTTAATCAGACCCGGTGGCGGAGGATCAGTCGAGGAAGTGCCCTCGTTGGGTCAAAACGTCGATGGGAGTGTTTTAAAACGTCGTACGTTATCGGGCAGGTGAAGCGCCGCCATGGTCCTCGGGGCGGTGTTCCGTCGTCGGCCGATAATTGCACTTTCGGCCGTTTCATTTACGCCCGCGGATGATCCGCCGGCGAGCGCCGCTCGCGATAACACCGTGATTTATTCGCCGTGCGCTCGAAATCGCGCGATTTCCCGCCCTGCAAGACCGGATCAATAACGCGCGTTACGTTTACACGCGAGTTATCGCCTTGGATTTTATTCGGCGCGAACGAGAGGTATTCGACGGCCGGGAGGGGCAACCGAGCCTTATCGACCGGCGTGCCTCATCCGCCGCCTCGAAACTCTCGACTTTTGCGGCTAGCACGAGTGCCGAAATTAATAATCGATCGGCGGGAAAATTTGCCGAGCGAATACGCTCCCGCATTTGGGTCTTCTTGACGCACTCGCGACCGCTGACGTGAATTTACGTCATTTCAAAATTTTATTCCTGGTTGACGTTGACGTGAATTCACGTCATGCCCAAAATTCTAACCCTGGTCGTGGTGGACCTAAATTCACGTCATTCCAATGTTTCTACCCCTGGTTGACGTTGACGTGAATTCACGTCATTTTCAGATTCTACTTCTGATTGACGTGAATTCGAGTCGTTTTCAAATTATACTGGTTTCCGCCTACGTGAATTCACGTCCCGCTATTTATATTTAGAACTCATGTTTGTACGCTACTCAGTTAACAATGCTCTGCTTCCGTGATCGTAGAATCGGCAACATTCTTAAACATTTTTTTTCCATATTTGTAACATTTACCCTTTCGATGCTCGCCCTCGACGATTACAGTGATTTTTTTGCTATTTATCGGTGCGAAGATCGGCGTGTTTATTTGTATACCGAAAAAATGTGTATTCCGTTGCGCAGGTGTACGCGCGGGGCTGAGTGCACATATATACACTCATACTTATGCTAGTATATGGCTACGCGTTTTCCTTACATTTAACTGAAATGTCAGTGGCTGCGAGATCGCGAAAGGTAATGGAATGCTATTCTGCACGGCAGCAGAAGTTTTAGTTAATCTGCATCCACCATATTTACACACATACCGCGACAACTGGTTCTTAAATCACCGCGTTGCGTCATTTCGTATAACTCATAATTTCCCTCATACACGCCGAATAATAAATATATTTCTCACAATGCCGTAAAACCGTACCGCGCTCGCGCCTGCGCCCGGCTGCGTTTAAATTATTTTTTTACTGACTGCTTTACGGTTTTGACATAAAACGGTGATAAAACTGTTTAATAGAGTGAATTATCGTTATTGAAGCTTTCCTCCGGCAACGAACACTTTTTTCCTCCGACGCGTCGACATTGCGATCGCATTGCGAGGAAACTTACGCGGCCACCGTTTTCTCTTCGTAAAAACGAATTTTCATCCCATGAGTCGAATCTTTGCCGCGTTAATTGCCTGGAAGGTGATTCGTTAGCGAGTGGCGTAATGCGGAAGTTTCATCAATCACGCGGCCGAGGATAATTAATGTATCGAAATGTTGCGAAACTTTGTAAATCGAGGAGGGGGGGGGGTGGGCTGGAATCGAGGAAGGAGGTTTGTGAAAAATGGGCAAGGTTTCGCGCGCGTCCAGCACAGATGCATAATTTAATTGAGGTTGTCAAGCGGTTGTTAAACGAGACTCGTAAAAGACGCAAATATGTTGGTAATAACGCGACGGCGGCGAGTCTTCTTTCCATAACGAATTCGGTAGCCGGTGCGCAAATTGGAACTGGGGGACGAGCAACCGCGGCCAATCGGGAAAAGCGTCAATGGAAAGATTCATGGCGGTGGGCCGTGGGTGTTCCGAGCGTCGCGGACCGTATTTCGAGTCGGCGGGGTCGCGGGTCAGTCGTCAGGGGACATTAATAATCGTTTGTAATCTGTAGGCGGGGTGTGGCGAGCGCGTTAAATCCACGCTGCGCATATCGAGTGTGGAAAAAATCGCGATGTATAGCGAGTACGAAAGAAGAGGCGCTCGTATGCCGCGCAACCGGGCATATCTTAAAAAGAAACAAGAGGAGGAGCAGCCTGGCTTTATCGCCGGCTGCATCGCTGCGCCCGCCGCCAGAACACCCACTGACCCCAGCGTGCTGACGAGACTTTAATCGATCCGCGCGACACGGACCTCGCGCACTGATTTCCAACTGGTCGATGCTAATTGCATTTCTCACTACCTATATCCCCATCGATTTCCCGTGAATTATTGCAGGTCACCTCGGGAAGTCCGACATTGGCACACTCGTCGACTCGGGACCGTAGAACGATCCCTGCGAAGTTAGTATTCTTTCATTCGAAAATTTATTATTTAAGTAATTAGAGTTTTGGATAGTTCTGCGACAGGTTGACAGTTGCTGACTAATTTTGGAAAGATATCCGAGCAAATTTTATGAAGAAATTGGTTTGGTGAAAAAACGTTTTAGTCCACCTGAACGTGTATTGGCTCGTTGGCAACATATTTCCACCCCATCAATTTTCTCTTTGTTCCCCAAAATATCGGCTTCTAGTTGTTGACATCTATTGCGAGATCTATGTAATAGTATGCAAATCAAAGTCGAAACCGGTAGACGATTTGTCGAAAAGCATTTGAAACGACTTTGCAAAATTTCGTAAAAATTTTTTGTCTATTATCTCCCTCTTCTTCACGCCGAATGACGACCGCTGCGATGAGGAGTCCAAATTTGTATCGCGTTCACGGCGTTTTCGACCGGAAGTGTTTTTTTCTGCAAAAAACCGAAAGATGGCGAGGAGAAAACCGTAACTATTGGCATCATAACCGTAATTGAATGCTGTATTTTCGGTCGAGATTGGCATGCCTTAGCTCTTTGGATAGATCTCAGTGTCCGGAATAAGATGGTGTCTCTTTTACTTGGAAATTCCCAAATTAAGAAAAGCGTGGAAACTGTCAAAGTCTGTAGATCACGTCCCCACCACATAATTTAACCATTCTTTCACGAATATCTCTGCTCCTAATGATCGGAAGGGTCAACATGGGTAGTGATTCTTGATGTACGTCGCGAGATCTATCCATTGGTGTATAACTCAATGCTGAAATCCGAAGTTGATTTTTCGTTATTTTTCCAAAGGGGTACCCCTTCAATTTTTCTCGAAAAATCAACTTCGGAATTCAGCTATAAGGTATACACCAATAGATAGATCTCGCAACGCACATAAAAAATAACCCCTCACATTGACCATTCCCACTATTAGAAGCGGAGATATTAAGGAAAAAAGCAAACTTGATGGGGTGTCGTTTTTTACTAAATTTCACAGTTTTTGCCTTATAACTCTTCGACATTTAGGAATTTCAAAATGAACAAAGTATCATTTTGTTGCGCGCACTAAGATGAATCCAACAAGCCATATTATGTCGATCTGAACCAATAACACGATTTTTAATTACGGTTACTGCACCGCTAGTTTCACTTGTGGAAAAATGTCGAAAAATCAACTTCGGAATTCAGCTTTGTGTTAGACACCAATGGATAGATTTCGTCGCGTACATCAAGAATCACTACCCATGTTGGCCCCTCCCGCCAATAGGAGCGGAGATATTGAGGGAAAAAGTAACAGATTGTGGGGATAAAGCGAAAAGCGCGCTTTAATAAAAATTTCGAACAAATCTTTTCCCTTTTTTTTTAGCCACATCTCTTCAAACCGATCAAACTCTCTAGAACAATTGCATATATATACAGAGCTATAATTATTTTGTTGATTCCCGAGGACAGCGGTGCAAACTTCACAAAGGTTCTTGAACACCGCAATAACCAAAATTGTAATTGAGATTTATGCTCGATTAAATTTGGCAATCGAGATCCGCTCATGAATCAGGGCGCAATGAGAGGAGAGATCCTCAGGCGCGATCCGCGATTTCCCTTCTTCGGAGCTTTGTGTAATAATATTATTCTTGATATGTGTGTATGTATGCGCTTGTATGCGCGCATACGTGTACGGCAATATGTAAAGGTGCAGAGGTCACCTGTGTACTACCAGTTTCGTAACGGCACAAGGTCTTTACGGGCCACGTTTCATATCGGTCGTTAATCTCACCCGTTTTAAAACATTTGATGCTCTCTGATGTATAATTATGCGAATCGAGTTTGTCGCTATCTCGCCGTGGGTAAGAAGACGCGGCTGCGACGAACGTGCGCGATTCGCAGACGCCGCCTCGCGATCGATCAATTTCACCTGTATCGAAAATAAACGCTGTGAGCGATTTCACGTGCGATCAACCTGCCGCTACATTGTCAGTCGGCGACGAGGCTCCGTTTACGATTGTACAGTTAGGCATTAATTCGCTAAGTTTGCCAGGTAAAGAGCGCTGACGTTTCCACGATTTTATTCCCAGCGAGATTTTGCAAGATAAAGATTTGCGAGATAAAAGCATTTGCACTGTGTATGACAGTCGGATTATTTCAGTCCGTTTTGTTTTCGATTACTATACATTGCACCTACACAGTTTCTTTATAGCTTGTTACAGTGTATATCAATATCAAGCTAATGTGTATATTTTCGTGTAGCACAACTTGCCTACTTTGAATGGCTTATCACGAGCCTGGAATAGGCAAATGCGTTTGTCAGTATCAATCATTTCTATGGCAGGAATGCA
>JABFPT010001289.1:0-21365 GCA_022817245.1 Nixonia krombeini | reverse complement strand
ATGAAGAAACTTATACATAACCACAAGCATTGCCCCTATTGTTGAAACACAATTCTTCCCCAATTTGCATACTCTCTGAAACACCCATTCATCATTCCAAGAATAAACTAATTTGTATTGGATTGGCAAAAAAATAATTTCGGTTTTTCTTGTGAAATAAAACATAAAAAATCGAAATTGCTTTCGTGCCACCCAATAGATTTTTATATGGATCAAAAATAGAACAAGTAAGATTTGTTAATAAATTGTTATTTATGACAATATTATCTTATTTTTTCATAATCATTACTGTTTACAGATATTATAAATGTTGTATTTAAACATACGAATTTATCGATTTCTTATAATTTTGATGATATTTACATTACTAGTTTCCACTGTGTTTAATATTCATGTTTCTTCTAAATGTTAAGTTGATCATATAGCTTTTTTATTTTTTATGATTTAAAGATGAAAGATTCAACATATAATTGTCTTCAGTTCTATGACCTACTAATAAATGAAACATTTAATTTATTTTTACTACTTCCTGGCTATATAACGAAAGTAGATTATATTTTTTAATCACTAAATTTTTTTCTCGTACAATTCCTTTATATTTTTTAAGTTAAGTATATTTCTTCATTCTGAAAAT
Source organism: Nixonia krombeini (assembly GCA_022817245.1). NCBI lineage: Eukaryota > Metazoa > Arthropoda > Insecta > Hymenoptera > Scelionidae > Nixonia > Nixonia krombeini. Next base: position 20,731 of record JABFPT010001289.1, on the reverse strand, counting down.
TGTTTTACCTATCAAGTAATTTACGTAACGGCTGCTAAAGTTGGAATATCTTAAGAAACTACCCCCGCTACAAACATAGTTACAAAACATTACAATTTGCGACACACATATACTAGGAGCAAAATAAATAAATTTAAATAAAATGAAATATGTTAATAAAAAATAAACGAAAAACGAAAAAAAATAACACTAGTAGTCAATCCTACTAACTTTTCCTGTTGCATATGCTTTATTCAGATCGTTTAGCCCAATTCATTTTTTTAGCATACTGAAATTTGAAAATCTAGATCGATTATAAGAAACATTAAAAACATCATACTGGTACCTTTCACTGGACTGCGGGGTAACACTGACCATGTTAGTACGTATCTTTTCAGCAGTTGCGTTCTCTTCCAATCGTTTTAAACCAGAATTGATTATAGGCTTTAATTCTGAACTCGTAAAACATGCGCCGTTTTTTTCAACAATTAGCATCATTAAAACTCGTGATGATCTGCTTTGTTCGCGAGTAGAAATAACCGTGCTTTCCTGAGCATTTTGATGATGTACATGAACGTTTTTTTGATTCGATGCATTATTTTCTTTATCCTTATTTGTCATTTTATTTGTTAATTGTTCGATTATCAAATCATCGTCATTTTGCCGACAAACATTACATTCTGATTTTTCTTGGACTTGAAAGACAGTAGAAGAATTCAAAAACTCCTCCTTAGCTTCGAAAAAGACCTCATCGTCCTCGACACTGCTTGGATTGGTTTGTAGATATTCATCCGAAAAGCGAACCTTCTTTGAAGAATCTTTGTGTTGTTTAAATTCACGTGATTTTATTAAACCTTCCAAAGATTTTGTGATTGCTTGATTCTGATCATCAGTTTGTTCATTTACGTTGTTCACTTTTGGCTAACGTATCAAAGATAGTAAATATACATTTTATAAAGTACAGTTATCAGAAATTACATTGCTAATTTTAAAAAATTTTTTACTTTGTTAATGGTATTTTAAAAAAATTTCTCTCTGAATGTATACCTGCGTTTCTGCGGTTTGTTTTGCAACAGATTTCAATTCTCGCGTTTCAGCAACATCATCCGAATAACCAGTTTTATTGAATTTGTCGGAGAAATCATTTTTGTAAGATTCCCAAACACTCTTGTCATTCATAGTAGAACTCATACACTGTGCTTTATTTTCGAACTGCGTCAAATGTAAATGAGAATAGTATTGTGTGTCGACGTTGTTTTTCACATCCGTCATTACGCCCCGTGTGTTGTTTTGTTTTGGCGATGTAGCAGAATTAATTTTTTCGTAATCTGGCGGTATTTCCGGAGATTGCATAGAAAAGCTCATATTGTTCCAAACATCACTTGGCTTTTGATTAGCAAATGTGTTTTGAACCGGAGTACTCGTATTTCGAGTTAATGCAGCTGGTGAGATACAGACAAAATCACTGCTCCCGTCACTAACAGATCGTTTGAGTTTTGAATGTAAATCCAAATTTCGAGTTATTGGCGACGGTGTTAATAAGACCTACATGCAAAATTTTAAGGTTTACATTTATTTGGAAACAATGAAAAAATATAAATGATCAAATGATAAAGAAGTAAATATAATTTCCTGCAGTTCTTTAATTAATTGTATAAAACAATGTTAGAAATGTCAATTAAACATCATTGACGTGCTTTGTACTAAGAAGTGTTCTTTGTTAATACATGACAGGATATAATGATGTGATATAATTTTACTAATCCTAAAACTGCCTGAGCACATTTTAAAAATTGTGGACTTTTCTTATATTCTAAATAGACTTCTATCACATAAATTCATTAGAAAAAACTAACAACTGTAATTTAATGTATTTTGCTTCTATTAAATATTTTATAAGGAGAATCTTCGACCTTGCAGTAACTGTAATACCCATAAAGATAAGTTTCAATTTTCATACAAATTTATACAATTGCACACATTCATAATGTTAAGTAATAAGTTCCCTTTAATTGTGATTATAACTGAAATTAACGTGGTTTTATAAATTTGTCAATATATTAAGTTAGCAAGAAAGTAATTTCGGTTTTTTCAGTTTTATTTCTCACTAAAAACCGAAATTACTTTCTTGCCAATCTAATAATCCTAAGTGTAGGCAAATAATTTATTAGTCATTTTCGTTATGAACTTTTTTCATTTCGCGTTCTATGAACTATTTGAAATTTTAATTGTTACAAATTTTACACGTTTATGCTTCTCTATTGTGCTTGGTATGTTACATCATACAAATACGTACTAAAAACCTTTATATATATATGAATTGTAATATGGATTACAGATGTATTAAAACTGTAATCTGCATAACAAGCATATATTAACGCGAACAATACGAATATTAACGTTAAACGCAAACAATATTATCTGCCAGGAAAATCTACGCAAAACAGAAATTTCGATGTTCTTAACAAGAATATGAACATTTTTGCTTGATATTGACCTGTGATATATTTTGTACTCATTAATTTATTTCATAAATAGGGAAATTCAGATATTTAAATAAACATATTCATATCTTCATTCTAAAAATTTCTTTATTTATTAAAAAATGTCACCTTCTTTTGTTACTTAATTGTAAGTTCTTACCTGCAGTGAAGATTTTTCATGACCCGTATGTCGTTTTTGGATTTTAATTTGCTCTCTCCAATTGCATTTACTAAATTCGGTTAAATCGAAAGCATTTTTGAACAATTGACCACAAAGTCGACATTGCAATGGTAAGTGATTTAATACTATGTGGCAAAGAAGCGTAGGATCGTTGAAATTTTTTATTTGAACGTTATTAGTGACACAGAGGGCGCATTTTACTTCTCGATGATCATGTTTATTTACTTCGTGCTTATTACGACAATTCTCACAACAAAATACTTTTTTACACACTTTACAACTTGTGTCCTACGTCCAAAACAATTATTATCATATTAAAAAGCAACGAACAGTTAAATTGAACGGAAATATTTAATTATTAAGTACCTTGGTTAAGAACATGATTATTGTCGTTGATTCTATGAATCTTTCTGTATATTTATTGTTGAAGACCGTCAGGCATGCACGCTAGGCACAAAGATACTGAGACATTGTGTTTACTATTTAAGAAATAAGAGAAATACAATAATTAGAAAAAGATATAAAGAACAAGAACATAATGATCATTTGGATTTCTGTGTTTTATTTACTAGCATATTTATGTCCTTCATTTTACTTAGGATATACTTGCTACAAATGCACATTACTCGAAAAGAGATATTATTGTAAACAATTGTAAGTAAAATACTTATATAATAGTGTGTAGAAACATTACACAGTCATCTATTTGTCTAACTGAAATTCTTTTTAAATAAAGTTGCTTGTGTCTTATGTAAAATATATTGTTATATTGCATTAAAAGGCTTTTAAAATGAAAAAGTTAATAACTATCTGCACAATCTTGAATATACACATGAAGCCCACCTTACCCAGTAATAGTTATGTGTACAAAATATTTATTTTCAATAATGACTTAGTAACGAACGACATATTACTTCGCATTATTTCGAATTATTAATTATTTTCGTAAACTTAATCGTAATTTACATTTCGTATACTTACATTTTATGTAAAATATGTCTATCAACTGATACGGTCGTATTGTTTCTCAAGTACAAACGATCGCTTGAATTTGGCGCGTTTTGCGTGATCTGATCAAGAGATCACGACAATATATATTTCCTCAAATATTGGATGTTTATTGGTTATAAAAATTTTCAATCTGATTTTTCGAAGTTATTTATATTCCCAAACGCATTCTATGTGTTTGAACATTCTCCAAGTTTAACACTAAATTTACCGGTTGTTTAAGTATATCTATTCCTACCAAAACAAGAATGACTGGTCTTTAAAAAAAGTGCTTAGTGGTGTTTCCAGTCTTTATTTAATTTTAAAAAATTAACAAAAAAGTTGAATTATATTAATTGTAATACAAAATAGATTTATAGACATTATGTAACTCAATCAATTCGCCCAAAAGCGAGTCGACAGAGCACGGCCAAGACACACAGTAACCCCGAGCATCGAGTTTGCACTTACAGATAGTCAAATGTCCATCACCTAAGGAGAACGTCGTGTGCGGCCCAAAACCCTGAGTAAATATACAGTTCCAAATGCCGCTACCGTACTGCATCAGAATCATGATTTTCCTGAAATCATATATTCTGTCCCGAAAAAACGTTGCAGTACTTATCACTTATTGTAGCTGCCTCAATGTCATTTCATCACATAGAAACATGCACTAGTCATTTTGACTGGTACTGATGTAAGTGTCAATAACAAAAAATATATTTGTTACGAATACGTATAAAATAACATAAACTTCATAAAACTGATTCTTTAATTATGGCTACAACAGTCATAATATCATTTCTGTAAGAAAATGTTACATGAAGTAGGAATTTTGAACTGAAATCGCAAATCCAGTCATTTTTACTGTTCTGGTAAATGTAGTGTTAAATTCAGCAGAAGGAATATACCGTACACGAAGATATTACAAGATATTGCTTTTTCAATGTTTAGAAAATAATCATTTTTGTGCATCGGCCAATCATTGCACCTTCCGCTATTAGCTTTCTTGAAGTTATAGGATAGTTATTTATTCTACAGACTAATACTTTGTCATACTTTGTAAGTATGACAAAACATTAAAGAATAATGTGTAGTTTAAATTTATAAAACAATGTCAACTAGAGTATTCATCACAAAATATATGAAATTAATATATTAGGTGATATAAAAATAAATTTCTTAATATTTTATGATTAATTGTAGTTAACTAACATTTTTTTCATTCTATTAACTATTATTATAGAATCTTGTTTTTAACGGAAGGACGCCTCAACAAAATTATTCAAAGACTCCATACAAATCAAAAACACAAATCTTCAACATCTTATGTTTCCATGCCAAAGTTACCAACATTAGCACTCCTGTAGTATGAAATTACTCTTTAGCAATTCGTGGACAACTGCTATAACATTTTCATGCGCACAAAGAAGTTTCAGATAGTAAAAGGCATAAGAAATAACTATTTGAGAACCTTACAAACTCAAAAAAAAAATGATTTCCATACTCCAGTGTAGTGGCATCGAAAATAACTGAATATCGCCTTCCTAGAACATGAACATTTGGTCTAGCAATTTTAATAGTTTGTATTGTCAAAAACTCGGATTTTCATGATCTAATACACTCGTGATGGAAATAACTACATTTCACCTTTCTGTAGCATGAATCAATCGATAATTATTTACATCACAAGGACACTGGTAACGGAAACTATAATCCTTTTGTAAGAGTTGAGAGTTTTAATCATGCAAATTCAAATACTAGAAACACTAATACGTAAAACTGTTACGCATATATCTTCTGATGTACCATGCACAACGCAAATTGTTACGCATATATTTTCTGATGTACTATGTACAACACATACCTTGTAGGGTTTCCAAAACAAACTTCCAAATGCTTTGCAAAATCACGTGAAAGCCCAAAAAAAGACATTTCGTAACTGAAGGTGTTGCAAGTACATATGACTTCCGAAGTCACAGCATGTTAATGTCATCGTTTATTTAACGGTTTTTCAACTCCTTGCTTCCTAATGAGATGTTTACATGGAAAAATAGTGAAAAAAGGTATGAAATCAAACATCAGACAAAAAATAGCATTTTTTCAAAAAGTACTTGCCGGTTCTGCAATTATGTATTTTTACATCACAAGATTTTAAGAAACACGGTAGAATTATTATTTTAGAAATTATTGGAATGTAACTGCAGGCAAATGCACAAGGACAAACTATAGAGTTGGCAAAAAAGTAATTTCAGTTTTTTTCTGCTTCATTCACACTAGAAACCGAAACTACTTTCTTGCCAACCTAATACTTCCACCGACGCATCAAACTCCATTAGGAAATATTCTAAACAAAGATATATATGGATATGATATTTATACCAATAAATTGCAGAGATTATGACATTGTCAATCTGTTATTATTGTCTATCACAGTCCACATGTACAACAAAAAGGAACCGACAAATCAATTGATAGCATGATCTTTTTCTGATACAATTCAGCCTTCGATATGGTTCATCATGCTTGGACTGTGACTTTTTTCGATTAACGTTATTATAGACGATCCATTTTTCATCGTCAGTGATAATTCGTTTTAAAAAAGAGTTGATTGCATTACGTTTGAGATATGGATCACAAATATTGATTCGTCGTGTTATGTAAATATATTTCAATTCGTACCTAATCCAAATATCGAGCTTCTCAACAAGTCCAAGACATTTTATATGATTTTCAATGGTTGTGTGTGATACATTTAACTGTTTTGCAATCTCTTGCACAGTTATATGACGATTCGATTCACTTATAACTGTCATTTTGTCATTATCCACTTCAGAAGGTCGACCAGAACGTTGATCATCTTTCAGTGAAGAATCTCCAGAATGAAAATTTTTAAACCAATTCTAACACGTACGCTGTGTTAAACAATCAACACTATATAAACTTCACACATCTCCTTGTGAGCCTCAGCCGCTTTCTTGCCTTTATGAGAATAAAAAAGTAAAATATGACGAAAATGCTTATTTTTGCACTCCATGTTGAAACCGACTGTAAACTGATAGTTATAAACAAAATTACACGGAATTTATTTCTATAGCAAGCTGAAACTGTGACTAACCAAATCTCAAAAGAAAAAAAATATAACATTAACAGAAAAATAACAAAACAAACACAAAAATACTTACTTGTGCAAACCGAAATTACTTTCTTGCCAACCCAGTAAAAGATTGTGCAAATTATTACGCCTTGATTTTGTTTTTCTTAGCATGAAAGACAAAAGTTAGTTCATTGTTAAGACTCTCTGATTATATAATAAAGTTAAATCTTAAACTTGCATTTTGTTGCGTACAATTTTTAAATCCATCCTTTGTATACATTTTTTAAACATTAAATTACTTTTTTAATTAAAGAACACTTGATGCGAGCGAATACTTCTTATTAGTATAACATATTCAAGGAAGAAAGAAAAGCAGTGAATAACGACGAGGAAATGGAATATTCTGCCGCCAACAACACAGACGCAAATGTTCGCTAAGTATACATTCTGCATTCTAAAAATCATTATCTTACTTCTCGTTCGATAGTCGCTTAACTGCACAGTAAATTTACATAATAAATATTTTTTCGCAAGATAACATTTGTAATACCTTTGAAAATTGTGAAGTTTACAAAATGTAATGGCGTAACCCAAAAAGTTAATTTATAATCACTAATTTATACTCAATCAACAGGATACACACGTGAAATGTTGCTGTATTATTAAATTCTCGTAACAACTAGAAATGTATTTAAAATGCAATTTTCTATGATTTAATAAAATGTCTTACTTATTTTAATATATAAATGAAATAGATAATATTTTTCTATAATTGATATGCTGAGATATATAATTTTTTTGAAAGAGAAAAATATGGATTAATAATAAGCATTAAAAAGCGTTTTATGAATACATTCATATTATCATAATTTATTTATCACATGTTTTTCAGTATTCCCTTCTTTGACGCAGGTATACATCAGCATATAAAAGTATATCTGTTACCTTATACTGCTTAATATCTTTAATTTAGTTTGCAATATATGAGAATAAGTTTAAATTATGAATGTTGTTGACAATGTTAAAGAATATATTAATCATTTATTTTATTTTCACGTTTACACTACTTGACAGATGTAAATAGTTAAAGTAAAATGTATATTAAATTTATTAATTGAATTCTTTGTATTACAAAGTTATCATATAACTTATATAATTATTTCCATATTTTGAAATAATTACAAGAAATGGTCTGAAATTTGTATAACTAAAGTTATATACATCTGTTGAACATTTAAAGAAGCCTTAAAAATCCGCTATTGTCTTATACGTGTAAAAGCATGATTATCCAATAAAACTTGTGACTTTATTTACAACGGATTCTAATCCATTTACAACTTTTTTCACTGTGCTAGCAATATCAGCGGGTATATCTGAAATTAAATTATATATTAAGTCTTATCGCTTTAAATTAACATATACATTGTAATACATGATAATTTTTACCCAAAATGAAATAGTGAAGTTAATTTATTTATAATTAACCCTCTGCACTCGAGGGCTCCGGAGCCACTCAAAATTTGTCTTCAAACTTTCAATTCATAACGTAAAGACAAAGACAAAATGTAAAAACGCTTTTGGTGATAAATAATATTATAATTTTTTGTTTTTCTTATATATTATAACATTTGTGTGCATAATCAATTAAAAAAACAGTAACATACAACGATGACTTTTCTTTTAATGCGCACATCATCTTTCCGATGTGCGAACATGATCTTTCCACTAAACTTGCTTCGAGCTGCTGGTAATATGACTGAAAAAAATCTTCGAGTGCAAAGGGTTAATTTTTTTTTAAATAGTTGAATGACATTGATGCAATTTTTCTACAAGTTCAAATGTAAACTAATTGTACAGTATAATGTATAAGTACATTATAATACATAATACAATGCAAATAAACATGAGTAAGAAAATTATCTTAATTTGTAATTCCAATTTGTACCATATATTTTTGAGAATACATACTTTCTACTTCTATTAAGTGAAACTCATAATGCAGGCTTTATTTCATATTATACTTATTATAATGCAACTACTTAAGTTATTATAGGAGCAAGTATAAGGGTAGTAGGTCAATAAATAAATTTTTACTCATCAAAAATGAAATGTATCACACATGTATAAGATATTTTTTAATAATCCTAGAATAACTACTAGATTAATGACAGTTAAAGTATAAAGCTAGTAACTATAGTTTAATCAATTGACAAATATTACTTTGGATTTATTCTAATAAGCATATTTTTGAGGGTGATTGTTTATTACAATACATACATTGTTGTACTTTTTATATAAAATTCGTGTTATTATAAAATACTGAGAATTACCTACAACTGGATATACAGCTTTCTCCATCAATTTAAGAAGCTTTTTAAGATATTCTTCATACTTACCACTAATAGCTCCAAAGGCCGGTGAAATGAAATATACTAATATTATTAATGATAATAAGAAAAGCGTAAGATTCTTCATGCTTTACAGTCTCTAGTAACGATTGAGAGTCAAACAAGAATTTTGTGCGAGTAATATAAAGTGTACTTGACTTTAAATACTTCAGTGGTTTATCTGACACTTTCTGACGTAGTAATATAAATGACTTCGAATAAGGCAAACAACTTATTAAAATGTCAGATGTAGGGGGACACTCTCATTAAAATGATAACGATATGATAGTCATATTGTTATCAGTATTAACAACACGTTTATACATATTTTTAGCAGTAGAAATATTTCATTGTTGCAATTTTCCAATTTTCTTTTAAAACCGGTGCAAGTACTTATGTTTTTCGTCACTCCAAAATCTAAAACGTCTTGCATTATTTAGCAGTATGAAACGCATAATTTTGATTTCTTCTTTAAAAAAGATATAAATGTACGACATACAAAAAATTCTAGGCAGAAAGAATGAAATCAAATTAAGACAACATCCGAGTGGAAATTTCATGTCGGAAATAGATTGGGCCGATGTCAAATGGCTGAGATTCATCCTTGGCCAATATTGGACAATCTATGTTTTACAATTCATCGACGTCCGACCGACACAGTTTTCTTCCACATTGGCCAATGTCAATTGGCCGATGCAAAATCAATGTTGTTCCGATATCAGACAAGCTTTGGCCGAGACTGATTTCCACTTGATGAAAGATCTGATTTTCACTATAGATGAAAACGATGTCTACCCAACAACAGGTAATAGATATTGTCCAATATAGGCTAACAAGATGTTGGTCTGACATCGACCATTCTGTCAGTGCGATATCGGAAATTCAATGTCGTCCTGATGTGGATTTGAAATCGGCCAATAAGGGGGAAAACCATGTCGGTCAGACAACGACCATTCTATGTTAGTTCGATGTCGGAAGGTCAAGTTCGTTTTTATATAGGTAAAATTTTGTTTTTCAATACAGCCGCCATCGTTGCCGTACAGAATGGGTGTAGTCATTCTGGGTCACAATAATCCTATATTATTAGCAGAAAAAGAGAATAAATGTCGATCATGGATCTCATTAACCGTCGTAGACAGTGTACGAAAAATCGCGTGTAAAAGTTTCGACGTATTCGATACGTGTTAAAGTTGTATGTGGAGAAAATAGCTGAACACAACAATCGTACCGAAGCGGTGATAAAGCATCGTTGTAAGTGACAATCCTGTAGTGGCCAGTGTAAGTGACAATGACAATAGCCAAAATTCTAATCTGAACTTTAGCCATTTAAATGTTTCCATTTATGTAATAAAAAATTATGTAAAATTTTTTAATCAATTCATATGCTTTTTGTCTACACTATTAAGGGCGACATTGATACGGTACTGTATATCTAATATAAACTAAAAAGCCGATATTGTTTCGACATCGTTTGGCGAATCTCTGACTGATGTCGAAAAACCGACATCAGTCCAATCTACGTGCAGCGTTACATTTTGATGTCGAATCAACATCGATTGTCCAAAATCGGCCAAGGTTCAGTCTCGGCCATTTGACATCGGTCCTATTTATTTCCGACATAAAATTTCCACTCGGAGATTTACAAAAAATCAGGTGCAAATGTTTCGACGTATTCCTCGAGTGGAAGTCAGTCTCGGCCAATACTTGTCTGATATCTGAACGACATTGACTTTGCATCAGCCAGTCTTTATTGGTCAATATAAGGGAAAAAGATGTAGGTCTGATCACGACCACTCCAAATAGTGGAATGTCAATCCGATATCGGAAATTGAATGTCATCCCGATGTCGATTTTAAATTGGTCAATCGATATTGGCCAATGTGGGAGAAAACAACGTCGGCTAGACATTGGTAATTCTATGACAGTCTGATATCGGAAGGTCGAGACTAATTTCGTGTTGGTGAATCTCGATTTTTAATATGGCCGCTATCGATGTCATACAGAATAGCTGCAGTCATTCTGAGTCACAATAATCCTATATTATTAGCAGTAAAGGAGAGTAAATGTCTATCATGGATCTCATTAACCGTCGTAAACAGTGTACGAAAAATAGCATGCAAAAGTTTCAACGTATTCGTTACGTATTAAAATTAAATGTAGAGAATATAACTGAATGCAACAATCGTACCGATGCGGGATCAAACATCGTTGTAAGTGACAATCCTGTATTGGCCAGTGTAAGTGACAATGACAACAGCTAAAATTCTAATGCGGACTGTAGTCATTTAAATGTTTCTTTAGACTTTTTCTTTGGACTGTTAAGGACGATATTGATACGGTACTGTATATATACAATATAAACTAAACAGCTGATATTGGTTCGATATCATTTGACCAATCTCGGACTGACATCGAAAGACCGACATCAGTCCAATCTATGCAGCGTTACATTTTGATATCGAACCAACATTGATTGTCCAAAATCGGCCAAGGTTCAATCTCGGCTATTTGACATCGGTCTGATTTATTTCCGACATACAATTTCCACCCGGGTCGTGACTTATTAAAATTGTTAGTGAAGAAAATAGCTGAATTTGACAATCATACCTCGAGTGGAAATTTTATCGATGGCTACCATATTGAAAAGTAAAGTTTCGCCTATATAAAATCGACCTCGCCCTTCCGACGTCGGACTGACACAGATGGCCAATATACGGCCAATATCTTTTGGCCGATTAAAAATTTGATATCGGGAAGACATTGAATTTCTGATATCAGACTGATATAGAGTGGTCTATGTTAGATCAACGTCTTTTTCACCTATTGGCCAATTTTGATTAGCCGATGTCTAGCTGACATCGTTTTTATCTCTACTAGCTAATATCGATTGCTCGATGCAAAATCAATGTCGCTTCGATATCAAACAAGTATTGGCCGAGACTGATTTCCACTCGAGTTTAAATATAAAAATAGTTTTTATTTACAGATTTGATTTTATTCTTATTTTCCAGCACAATTTTTAAATATCTTGCCAACCCAATCCATTATTGTATATTTTTATTGATATAACACATCTTATTGCATAATAGTTAGGATATACAAGGATAAGTAAATTACACTACTGCTAACAGTTCAAAATATTTATTCATAATATAGATATACCAAGTCTATTACGTGTTGAGAGGCAAAAATGAAGTAATTGGTATAAATATTGTATTTTATTGATTTTACGATGTTGGTGAATTAAGTATACAAGGTCGTTAGTACATTTTAATATTGAAAGTACCTGTAAATTATTTTTTAATTCCATGTAATAATTAAAAGTTGTACCTATATCTAGAACGTCAAGTATACTGTATGTGTTTTAAACATTAAAACAAATGAAATAATGTTATTCAGTGTTATAGTAGTCATTAGGCAGTTCCTGCTACATTCAATTTCTTATACTTGTCACTGATTGTGTCTCTTAATTTCAGCGCAGCTTTCGCTATTGTATCAGCAATATCGGCTGGTATATCTGGAACAGTCATGAGCATAAGACAATTATATTTGTTTTCCAAAACCAATGAATTACATATTTTGGTTCAAATATATGCATGCTATTTAAAATTTTGTATCTACTCATATGCATAATAATTGTTTTTAATTACATGGCATGCAATACTGATATTTTTTATATTAGTTCTGCGTTAGTTTAGTTTATTTTCACCATTTACTTATATTTCATAATTTCTTTTCTTATTCATTACTACTTCTATTGTCATATTTTCTTTACTACATCTACGAATTTCATTTATAATTTTATTACTAAACTTATAACGGGAATATAAAATGATTAATTACTCAAAAACATATATCCAAAAATAAATACTAAAACATTTATTATATAGTAGTTAAATATTTCTTTTGTTTATTTTTTTACAATTAACAATATTTCTTGAATCCTTGAGTCTTTTTTGTTACCAGAATTCATTCTTTATTATGATTTTTGTTTGTTTAAGACTACTTAATTTTATTTACTGTACAGTAAGAAAATTATTGAAAACGTCATATTTTTGTATAAGTATTATAATATTTGAACATACTCAATTTATACTCACCAGTAATTCCTCCTAAAGTTGAAGAAATGGATGATACAACTAGTATAAGTAAGAAAAAAGTTGTTAGAGACTTCATGATGTTATGCACTCTATCACTATTCTCAGTAAAAACCAAAATTCTTTTGAGCAATATAAAAAGTTTTTGCCTTTAAATATTTCTAACGTTTATCTGAGCTATTTTGACATTTTAATATAAATGTGCTTTGAAACACAAAACAATTTATTAACCAGTCAAACATGGAAGGATTGTGATCATTAAATTGATAACAATATTATTTATGATTGAACATATTTTTCCAACGATATGTTTGTTCTTCCTACACAAAAATAATAATACTTTTAGAAAAATAATATTATGGTTAAATCAATATTTAAATGCTATATTATCAAACTTTATATCAAATTCAGATACCTTTAACGTTTACTATATATTCATATGAACATTTTCCGTTTTAAAAGTATTATGTTTATATTATACATATTCCATATACAATTAATAATAATATTATGCTCTGAAAAGGCAATATTACATACCAATTCGTTTTACGTTTTATTAATGTTGCTAATATTTTTTTCATATACTTAATTAAACAGTAATTAATATTCTACTTGTATATAGTCTACATTAAAATTTTTTTTGTAAATCAAGTGGCACGATGAGAACGATGAAACAACAATACCACACCGTTGAACGTAACAATTGCATTCTTTATTTAGTATTTTATATACGCGGAATAAAGTAATGTACTGAAAACTCTGTAACAAAGTTGGAGAACTAAGGGTAAACAAAATAATTAAGAGAAAATGTACGTATATTCATATAAAATAATGAAAGCCTGTTATAGAAGAATCACATAAGTAAGTAAATGCCACAAATAAATGACAAAGTTCAAGTCAAAATTATCCTAATCTGCATTCTTCAATGGATTAAAATTATTCTGCTTTTCTTACAGCGGGCACATTTCGGTTGAAATGAAAAATAACAGAAATGACAGTTTACTAAAAAGGTACAATGGTAAATTATTTATATCTTATCCCTCTATAAAAATTCAATGCATTCCAAGATATTTGCATAACAGAGATATTCAATGAGACTCTATAAGTACAGAATAGTCTCGTAACATAAACATTTTTTTGTTTGGGGAGGGAACAGTTCCATAAGAATTAATATACTCTTTGTCATTCATTGTCACTTAGAATACCATCTTAGAAGAAACGTCAAACACAATGCAGTAGTGCGGAATAATGCATTAATTCAAATCATTTAATAAAGAAATGCCTCTATATATTTATAAAATTGAAAACTATATTAAAAGAAAAAAAAAATTCTTTTAAATAATGATATGCTAGAGTATACTGAGGTCAGTTCTATCTATTCTTCTATTTTGACCTATCCTTACAGGAGCTAATTCTTTCTAGTAAATTAATTTATTATATTACTTACTAAAAGAACAATAAAGCTAATTGATTAACATACTGTTGCCCATATAAAACATTGATGATACAAACATGACTGTCCTATTTATAACGATATCGTGAACGTGTTCGTATGTTTAATTATTCATGTAAAATGTTGTGAAAAAGTTAAGCGTAAAAAGGATAATAAATAAAGATTTCATTTACTACGCACGGCTTGAGATTTTAGTACTGCGAATGTCGTAAAACATTTTCGTACATTTTTAGAACAGGAAATATTGCATTACCCTATGTGAGATTTGAAACTGCAAACTATAACTCTCATCGCAATCGACTCTTAAAGTAGACTCTTAAATGGAAATTCAGTTCAACTTAATATGTATGTAAATGATACACATGTATGGTAAAATATGAAACTATATAATTAATTAATAATTAGCAGCAAAATATATAATTGTTACGGGGTTTTCGCGCAATTTCCTCCCGCGAGCGTTTTCACGCTATGAAAACGCGAACGGAAAATGTTCGTAAAATAAGAAAATAGGTATGTTTTGTAAGAAACAAGCGAATTAAATATAATTATTTTTATCGTATGTGTCGCGGCTATGGCGCGATGAAAATATTATTTTAAAGATTGACGGTCAGTCTATGTGTTACGAGTTCTGTGACTCTTAGTAGGCTGCGGGCGCTCGAAGACGAGGATTTTTATGCTCCCGTTTCTGAGAGTGGGGGTCAGAAAAACTGTATTCTGACGTGTAGTTTAACTCCGTTTTAGACTTAAAATAATAAAATTCCTTGTGTTTAGAATTCGGGGAAGTTACATGCATAAGGGTTTCCTAAGTGCAGGGAGCCGAGGGCGATGCGACTTGGTTTACATCATCGGCGTGCGCTTAAAGCAGCGCGCCCGGCGACAAGAGATTTATTTTGTCGCTTGTTGACATTTATTGCTTTTCCACAAATTAGAGCGATTTACATATTTTTACGGTACAATGGTTTTTAAATACTTCGGTTGTTGTCCATGTGTATAATATTGGGTCATATAAAAAGTCTCCGCGGTTTTTTGCCACTAGATGATGTCGATGCCTATATATCAAGCAACATTCACCCAATTGTCTCAAACGAACATGTGCTTAAAACGTGACATTTGAGCTTACATTTTTTGTGCAGATAGTTTCCTAATTCGTTGCTCGTGTAAAAAGTTAGACTGATTTGAAAATGAGTGAAATATGTGAAGAAATACGCTATATGATACTTTTTTACTATAATGCTAATATAATGCTTTTTTTGGTCGAACAGTCGCTGAACAAGTCAATGAAATTTTGCAACTGGTGGAGCAAGACAGGCACGCAAGCAGTCAGGAAATAGCGAAGGCACTAAACATCAACCACATGACAGTTTAGAAGTTTGAAGACAGTTTGAAAAGAGCAGGGTACACAAAGGAGCTTGATGTTTTGGTATCATATGAACTAACGCAAAGAAATTTGATTGACCGAATTACTATCAGTGAAATGCTGCTGAAACGCAACGAAATCAAACTGGTTTTGAAGCGAATCATTACAGGCGATGAAAAATGGGTGAAATACGGTAATATCAAACGCAAGCGATCATAGTCAAACGATGGTGACCTTTCGCAAACGACCTCAAAGCCTGGATTGTAGGCAAACAAGCCTATGTTGACTCTATGGTGGAGTTGGACAGGAATTGTCCATTATGAGCTGCTGCAACCTGGCGAAACCATCAATTTGGTTCTGTACTATCCACAACTCGACTGTTTGAACGAAGCAAAATTGGTCAATAGAAATGGAATTGTGTTCCATCATGACAATGCGCGGCCACTCACATCTTTGATGACTCGGAACAAATTAAGGGAACTTGGTTAGGAAGTTTTGATGCATCCACTATATAGCCCAAACGTTGCACCGTCTCTGACTAGCATTTATTTTGGTCTCTGCAAAACTCCCTTCATGGAAAAAAACTGGCCGAGCGACGCGCTGCTGAAAGTCACTTGGCCAAGTTTTTCGACGATAAACCACGATAAACGATGGATAATTTACACCGATGGAATTATGAAGCTACCCGAAAAATGGCACAAGGTCATAAATAATAATAGTCAATGTGTACTTTATTAAAATTGACTTTCAATAAAGAAAATTTTTTTTTCAAAATTACCAAAAAACGGCGGTGTCTTTTTACATGACCCTAATATGTCCTATAGTACAGGAGGCTTCGGGGTCTCGGGTCCTTGCCGGCCTCGTTCTCATACACAGTACGTTGAACGATATATGAAAAAGATATATAATCTGTTTGAACTTTTTGAAATGAGGTTGGCATTACTGACGCTACTGAACTACATTACCGACTCCTGCAGTCACGTGATGTGAGGCTGCGTCTTCTCTGTTGTATCATTGGTTAGATGTAAGTAGTGGACGCAAAGCCGTCAGTTTTATACAAGAGTAGCTAACCATGTAAGGTATGGAAACCATTCCTAGCAAGGACTTAAAGTTCTGTTTTCAATCACAGTTATTGTCTAACACAGTTTGACAGCCAGTTAGTATTTTTGTGTTGCTATGAACGTTCGTTTCGTATTTCTTGACGCTTGCCATTTGCACAGCTCTATTATCTTCGTTTAACCATTTTGTCCATATTAATAGTAATGTATATTTTTAACATTATGCATCTAATAATCTCAATTTGAATAAGGAATAATAATGTTCCGCGTTCATGTTGACTATTCTGTTAGCAAAAAACTGTCAAGTCCTTAATCCATTTGGAATGGTTTTAAAACGTAGTATCGATTGTTCAGGTTAAAGCTACAAGTAAAACTCAAGGTTATAGTGAACGGCTGGATAAAAATCGCTTAAAAATTACTAAACAATTTTACAGATTATTTGTAGAAAAAGAGATAGACAGAAAAGGGAGGAAAAGGTAGAATATTGGACGAAGAAACAGAAAAAGGAGAGCCAGTATGACACGGCCTCCTAACAATAACAATCTGATGACCTTTAAATTGGTGGTAGTCGGGGATGGTGGAGTTGGTAAAAGTGCACTCACAATTCAGTTCTTCCAAAAATTGTTCGTTACTGACTACGATCCTACTATTGAAGATAGTTACATTCAGCACACTGAGGTTGATAAGCAGTGGTGTATTCTAGATGGTAATTATGTTTTGATATTTTATGCTGTCAATGCATATAAATTTTTAATTGTATCTCAATATTAACAAAATATAACAGGTTTGGATAACAGGGTACTTTATAAAATCTATTTCAACTTTTTCAAGACTAAATACATATCTTTAACTGGTAAAATTTATTCAATTATATTTTTGTATTTGTAGTATATGGAATATACATTTTGTTTACAACATTGCTAGTATCAAGTAATTAAACATACAACCAATACTACTAAACAATTAGAGGAAGTAAATATGTATATAAAACAAGTAATTTATATTTATGAATGTAAAGTTATTATTTAATAATTCTTTTAGTGCTAGATACAGCTGGCCAGGAAGAATTTAGTGCTATGAGAGAACAGTACATGCGAAAAGGAGATGGCTTTTTGTTAGTATATTCTGTAACTGATAAACAATCATATGAAAATATTGTCAACTTTTACACACAAATCCTTAGAGTTAAAGACAGAGACGTATATCCTATGTTGCTTGTGGCCAATAAAGTAGATTTAGTACATTTGAGAAAAGTATCTGAAGAACAGGGAAGGGAATTAGCACATCGTTTAGGAATACCTTATATTGAAACATCTGCTAAGGATCCTCCTTTGAATGTTGATGCTGCTTTTCACGAGGTATAATAATTGAACAATAATAGAAAAGAATACTGCAAACACTATTTTATACAGCCTAGATATTAACTGATTATTTCTAGGTTGGCAAGATCATTTGAAAGTTTAAATGTACGTAAAAAACAGATAAAACAATGATCTGACTAATTACATTCCATGTGAAATGTTCTTTTTTTCAGGTCGTTCGTATAATAAGAAATCAGCCACCAACAGAATTAGAAAAAAATCACACGAAAAGAAAACATTCAGGAAAGTGTAATCTGCTGTAAGTTTTATGAAGTTTACAGAGTCACAGGAAATGGAATTCAAGAAATCGAAGTTAATAAATAAATTTAACTGTGATAATAAATTACATACATACATACACAATGAAAGTACCCTGCTTAAGTTTTACTATTTAGAAAAAGTATATTCAAGTACTTTAAATACTTCTAATCATTATGTATTAAACAATCTTTACTGTTTGTTCTGAAGTAATTATATCGTACAATAACTAGAAACTTTATTTCAATATCATATAATCCAAGCATAATGTATAGCGTATACAAGTTATTTCTAAAAGTTTATTACTTATGATTAGTATTATAAACGTTCTGTTTATGTGGATTATATATCTATATTAATAAAATTACAATGAATTTTCCATTGTATGAAAAGGACCAAACATACGCTTTCCATATTACAAATGTTTCCTACAAACATTTTTAGCGACATTTTTATGTATTTCCGTTTCTGGTGACTCTGATAATACTAGACAATGTTAAAGTTGTAAATGCATA
The DNA here is from genome assembly GCA_022817245.1 of Nixonia krombeini. Taxonomy (NCBI): domain Eukaryota; kingdom Metazoa; phylum Arthropoda; class Insecta; order Hymenoptera; family Scelionidae; genus Nixonia; species Nixonia krombeini. Next base: position 1,518 of record JABFPT010001289.1, on the reverse strand, counting down.
TAGAGGAGCAATTAAAAAAAAACATAATTTTTAATTTAGGTAGTTAACTTTTTCAATCCACGATGTAATCAGAGATCTTTATTTAGTAAACTATAGTTTCATTTTTAAAGTCAATTTATATCTGTATCTCATGATGTGAAGTAAGTAGATATACAGTTTATGCAAATTACTTTTTTTACAAATGTTATGAATCATACTACATAGAATTATACAATCATTAAATTAATATAATGAAATATAAATATTAATTTATTAAAGAAAATAATTATTAAATGCCTTTTACAAAATTTTACAAAATTTACAATTTTGTAAAATTGTAAATTTTTTTTATTTACAAAATTCTGTAATTTGTTTTATACTGTTGAATAATACCAAATATTTAATAATATGCTTTTAGGTGTAATTACTAACATAAAACTGACATGACGAATAATACTTGAGATTAAATTAACATAATGTTTACAGTATATGTACTATGACATATTTAAACTTCCCATTGAGTACTTTAAATTTAAAGAAATTAAAATACTGGACAGTTCAGTCAACTGCCTAAATAATAATTTTTTAAATTGCATTAAACTATCATACACTATAAAAGATAATATTGTATTGAATATTCAGTTTCAGGAGTTAACTCATTATCTTGTGAATACTATTCTTGATTGAATACAATACTTTGTTACATTAACTTACAGAAACTAACAATGTATGTAGAAATATTTTATATGTACTCTTTAATTTAAATTGATAATATTCATTCGCCTCATCTTAATATTATAACAACGAAAATGTGATTTTTGAAAAACTAATTTATAGAAAAAATTGTAACGATTCATTATTAATATTTAAGACTAATTACATCATATAAATACTTTTAAAAAAGTACTGTGATGCCCATATGGATATACAAACAAGAATCATATTAAGTATGAGGTGGGAATAAACGTTAGGGTGAGTGTATGTTCTGAATGTATCATGTAAAATTGCAATTTTTGATTGTATTATAACACATCAAATACCACTGTTAGGTGTGATCTAAGTAGTATTAATGGTATTAGAAAGTATGAATCCAATAAAATGATAAACATCTTTATAATTGAGTACGTAAGAAATAATTAATGAGTTAGAAAGTGCATTTATAAATGTGACAATGTTGTACGCAAAATACATTAAATTGTTGATTTTTATTTCAATGACAAGAACAGTAACAAATTTTGTTTGTGCATTAGGCTCCTTTTTTAGTCCATAGTAATATTAAAACTAATTCTCAATTCATTTTTATTGACATATATTATAACATGAGACGTCATTCATGAAGATGAATTCGGTAGTTTTCTTTAAGTAAGTATAAAGGATGTTATCATTTTGTTTTCGTTAACAAAAATTTATACTGAATTGTAAATACAGCATGTTACCTCTATGACAATAATTCTTCGACCTATCACTGTCGCGCCATGTATTTTCTTTATCATAGGTGAACAAATACCTCAATTGCTCCATTATTTTCGTACTGAAACT
>JABFPT010001287.1:7002-20408 GCA_022817245.1 Nixonia krombeini | reverse complement strand
ACGCTATTATCCCTGACGCGTATATTTCAATTTTTAATTATCACCATTTATTTCCGACACAAGTTTATCGATATCGATTGCTTTAATGGCCCGCCATGAAATAACAGTAATTACATTACCGTTGATTATTGCAGTTAATTATTTTTAGCACTCCTATTGTTACCCCACCTTATTAAAAGTTTCCCCGCAACGTTTTCAATCGAAGAAACCACTTTCGTTGCGGTATTTCATACCCCGGTTGTTACCGGTAATTACCATAATTATGTAACCGTTAAAATGCCTGAGTTTTACAATTTCGATAATTTAAACACGTCTCATACTCGCAAGTATTTCTCTGGATATTGATACTTTGAAATACACCTTTATTAATAATTGTGGATAATGACGGCGTGTAAACCGAGGTAATTTTACCCGCCAGTTCAAAACACTGTTACATCACTATCGTCGATAATTATTCTTCGGTACGATCCTCGAATAGTTTTCGCAGCCTCTGGACCCTCTGAAAAATTCGTTACCAAATATTCCGCGTCTCTCGATTATCCGTCAGAAGTTACGCGTCATTTTGCGCACCACCGTGGCGAACCGGTGCGCCGTCAGAGTCTCTCGGTCGAGTGATCCTGTTTCGCAAACTGTGTCAGTCCGACCTAACGTGTGGAATGTAAGCGGGAGAAGAAGTTGCCAAATTCGTTGTTTTCCGTTGCAAAAATCCGAAGCGCAAATAACCGGGTTATTTGTTACCCCAGTGTTAAACTCGCGAACTAATTATCATTAATTAGAAAAGTTGCGGCTGGTCGTTCTCCGGGCCTTGAAACTTCCCCGCAAGAGCTGCCGGTCGCGATAAATCACTCCTCCCTGGCGCAACAATCGTTAGCACCGGAAGCGAGTTGACGGGATTGTACACTCGGCGAGTTGCCCCAATTTCGGTAACCGTGGCGCTGCTATTGGGGAAGCCTAACCTGACCCAACTCCACCGGCTCCTCTCCACCTCGCACCTGCCGACAATCCCGCCCTCTGTACTTTCCCGAACGCTCGCCAAGCTATGATCGTCATCGCGGTCAAGTCCCTCGAATCCTAAAAAGGTAAAGATCCAAGCGAAGGACCCAAGCTTGAGAATGTCGCACAGGTCCGCGACGAGCCAGTACAGTCGCCATTGTGGGTCGAATCTCTCCGTCATCTTTCCCGGGCGATATAATCCGGCAACAATGCCCGGATTATACGAAGCGAGATCGCGTCGCCTGCCGAGTGCCGGAGTTTTAGGGTATTGGCTCCAAAGGTTACATTCCTGTCCGTTGCCTTCGGCTCCTCGCCCGTATCTCACTCATCGGAGTCGTTTCTGCCGCACATGTGGAACAAGGCATTATCCCCCTCCCCTCCCTCCCTCCCGATTCTCATATTCCCAGGCATGTAGAGGAAGGCGGGAGAGAACCGACATACTTCGAGATTTGGGATTACCCGAAGCAGCGGATCGTTCCCTCGCCGATCGAAAAGAGTTTTCTCGAAATTACAAATCGCGAATGATGCTGCATTCGCGTCGGGAGGAACGAGATCAAAAGGGGTATAACGGTGGAACAATGTTCCTCGGCGGACCCATTGCTCCGTCCATCTTTCCGTAACGGAGTTGGCCGGCAGTTCGGCGGGAGGTTGATTTCCACGAAACCGGCCGACGCTCCCCGGAGAACGACTGACGGCGTGACGGGAAATGGTAGCGGAGGTAAAAAGAGAGCGGCACGTTTCGACCGATCTTAGCTGCGAAACGCATCCGATCGCGAATATTTTCAGCCGTGTCTCATTCATAATTCATCCCGCCGCTTCCGTCGGTGATACATCGCGAGCGAATCGTCCGTGTTTTCCCTTCAATCTTTCCCGCCGGATGAATTTTATAAGACAATGCCCATTGTACGCGGAGGCGCACTCGCGACTATGAGAACTGCGTATCCGGCGCTTTCGACCAAGACTCGGGGTGATCGGGACTCCCGATGTAGCCGCGAGTCTCGATGCGGTTCTGGGCAATACGAAAATATCACTTTCCCGGAGCCGGGGCTCCTTTTTTCGCGAAGCCGCGCGAAACATCATAATTTTAGATTAGCCCGGAATTATGCGCATACATGTATGGTAATTGGAATTGAGCAAGTGCGCCACGGTCTATTCGCCGGCATGAAATTTCCTTTACGATTCGCTATCCGGAACGTTCCTCGAAGAAATACGGACAAACGCGGGTTCGCCGCTTGCGAGGTATTCGGGGCGAGTGGCTGCCCCGTGTTTTCATCGTCTCGCTCGCGATCGTTCACCCAAATTAAATTTTCACTGGGGAGACTCACCGATGCCTCGTTTTCTCGCAATCGTCTCTCTCGCTTGTATAGTCCGCTTCCGCTACGTCGTTCCGCGTTCCGCTCGGTCGCCTCCGTCGGCGGAACGCCGAAGGAAAAAGAACGCGAAAAGAAAACCGTCTTCCCACGAAGATTCTCGCTCAAATTTCCGCCATCGATTCGTGTTGCGTTTCGCGGGTCGGAGAATTCGGAGAAGTTCCTAATCCCGCGGAGTATCAGGGCAAGTTCACTCGCCACTTATTCGAGCTGCACTCGAGGAATTATAATACCAGGGAAAAAACACGGGGAGGAAGAAACGCGAAAGCAGCCCGCGCTAACTATATTAGACGTTGAAATACGGCTTCATTACAGACTTTACCGGTTTTCTTCGTTAGGATACTCGCTAGACATGTGACATTATTTTTCCAACGGTCTTCTATCTCTAACAAATCCCTGCCAAAGTCTAATTATCATGCCGGGTGGGCCGATTTCGAACATAGATACTTTTAGGTTATGTTCCACAAGGGAACATTCATAATTAAATCCAGGATTTTACTCTCTTCAAATCAAATATCTAAAAAAAAATAGTCTGAAACGTATCTCTAAATTAACTATATAATAAACAAGTAAATATAAATTTCTAAAAAAAACTACTTTCTTAGAGAACTTCAAAGAATTCAATTTCGAATTTTATTCCAGCTAAGAATATATCCGCCAAGTAAATAAATCATGGATAAGTCATATGGTAAATATATAATAAAACGGAGCGGAGAGAAAAAACGTTGGCTCTTCATTCGAATTATTCAGGCAGGTGTCCGGGCAAAGATACCTACGGTCGAAACCGAACTTGCGACTAGTTAATGAAAAGAAACGGATAAATAATTTTTTATTTTCATCTTGTAAATGGGAAAAGGAGGTTCGCCGCGGAGCACGTCATATTCTTTTACGATCTTACTTTTAAATGGCACCGTTGCATCCGACGTTCTCCGGCATTGCAAAGATCCCCTACGCATGTTGCCGTTCGCCACTGTCCGGATTATTCTTATTTTCATGCTTACTTCCCTCATTCTATCGGAATATTCAGCGCATATATTCCTAGGGCTTTACATTTTAAAGCTCCTTTTCCTTCCTAACCTTTATGTTTTTAACATGTCCTTGCCCTTTGTCTCTCGTGACTGAACCTTGGATTACAGAGATGGAGAAACGCCGAGAACGAAGCGACGATTGAGGGAATTAAATAAAGTCGTCGGAGCAGCAGAATTTTTCTTGATGCCGATCGTACGAGAAAAATGTGAAATAAGCAAGTGCTTGGGAAAGTTGACAACTACTCGATTATATTTTACAATTTACGGTAGAATATATTATCACGGACAGAAAAAAAATGTGGAAACTATTTTTCACGATTTTCCTCATACGAGAAAAGGAAAAGTACGTTCAAATATAAACATCTTTCTTACGAAAATGTAAAAATAGAAATTAATTCGCAATGGTTGTACGCAGTTTAGGCGAATGTAGTAAAATTTCGATGAGCGTCTCAACCTTTGATAAATCCAAAGAGAGAGAGAGAGAGAAAGGAAGCGAGAGACAAAGAGAGTATGAGCGAAAAAGAAATTTTTATTAATTCGACTTTCAATAGCTCGAATTATAACATCGACAGTGCGGTATAATTTATGGGCTTAGGCTCGTTGTGAGAATTACGAAACACACATCAGCACATAAATAATTCCAAAATAAATGTAAGAAAATAAATAGCTTGGAATGTTGCTTCGATATGAAAATGCAATAAGGAAGTGCATATTATTTCTTGCCACGTAGCTGTGCGCAGTAACCCCGTCGTTCCCAGGGGGTGGGGGAGTGAATTAAAAATCTGGCAAGTCCGCCGCTTCCTTCCTTCCTTCCTCTCCATGACAAATGCAGCAGACTATTTTTCACAGGCGGATCGCTTCGATCGCAACCGGCCAACGTTGGCCGCGCGGTGAATGAGAATGGGAGAAGTGTCGATGCGATCCTTCGTTGGCGCGATCCTCTGTCACGGTAACCCGCGTCTCAATTCCCCCACCCGGCGGTCGCGACACCTCCGCCGTTGCATTTTTCCCGGTGATATATGAAAAACGAGAGTCGGATAAGCTGTGCAAAGGAAATAAGAGCGCGATATCCGGTCGGCACGTCCCGGGATTGCCCCCCCCCCACCTCTCCCCCGTGTATGAATAAAATCAGGCGTAAATCGAAACGGCGATATTTGCTATTCCGATTAGGCAATACGAAGGCCGCGCAGTTGACCCAAGTGATGATATATTTATTTCGGGAATCGCCATAAAGGTAAGGGGTGGGGGGAGAGCATCCTTATAAAAATGGGTTAGACTGTATAAAGTTTAGCGGAGCTTCGGGGTAGACCGCCGGGGACTTCCCATTATTGAAGCATGGCGGACTATGCAGCAGCGGCATTACCGTTCTCATGACCCATACTTTTTCATTCCACCGACGTACATGCATTGCGAGGGAAACGTTACGCTTATAATGGAAGAAACGGGGCGAACTGCTTATAAAGAAAATTATTGCGCGCCCCGCGATAAACCGAAACGGCATTACCCGTCCGCTATTGTTGACGTTGCGAATCGCGGGACGGATAACCGGGGCGGCGGGGTTACCCTTGACGCCTTCATAAAAGTTTACCGCGGACGGTAAATTACGGGGATACGCGTTATCCGACCACTCCCAAAACGATCGCGCCGATATGATTTGTGGCACTTGTTGCCGCGGGCGCGATGGATTAACGGCCGACCTGCGTCTTCTACGGTTCCGCGGCCCGCGTGGAAACTACGTGGGAGCTTTTCGCCCATCAATCTTTTTTATCTACCCCGGCGATCCCGTCGAACGTGTCCAACTTGTCGACAGCTTTCAAACGCGCCGTGTATCGTAGGCAAAGTGGCACGCGTTTATTCCTGGAAGGAAAGATTGATGCGTCGGACTACCGGTCAGTCCGATGTTACTCGCTGGGTATCAAACGTACATTCGATTACACGTGTATACACGGACTGATGTGCAAATTGTCTGAATCCGACGAGTCACTTTGTATCAAGTTCGGATTTCACATTTCATTTATACACCAATAGATAGATCTCGCGACGGGCATCAAGAATATACCCATATATTGACACCTCCCGTAATTAGGAGCGGAGATATTGAGGAAAAAAGAGAAAATTGGTGGGGATAAAATTGAAACTATTGGTATCTTAATCGTTATGAAGTGCTGTATTTTCGGTCCAGATTGACATGCCTTATGTCATTAGATAGCTCTAAATACTCGGCATAAAATGGTATCTAGTTAATTTTGAAATTCCCAAATGTGGAAAAGTTACAGCGTGGAAACTGTATAAGTTGGTAGATCACGCCCCTCCAGCACATAATTTATGTCTTTTTTCTTAAATATCTCTGCTCCTAATGGTCGCAGGGGCCAACATGGGGGTGATTCTTGATGTCCATCGCGAGATCTATCCATTGGTGTATGAATCAATACTGAAAGCTGAAGTTGATTTTTTGAAAAAAATTGAAGGGGTACCCCTTTGGAAAATTGCGAAAAAATTTTGGGACATTTTTTTTGAGTTTTTCACATCATACGACGCGCGCTGCGACGAGGAGTCCAAATCTGTGTAACATTTGTGGCGCTTTAGACTGGAAGTGCCTTTTTTTGGCGAAAAACTGAAAAATGGCGGGGGTAAAACCGGACTAATGGCAGAATAACCGCAATTAAATGCCATATTATTGGTCCTGATCAACGTACTTCAGCTCGTTAGACAGGTCTCAATTCGCGAAAAAAGATGGTGTCTTGTTTACTCTGAAATCCTCACGTAAAAGAAAGTTATGGAGAAAAAACTTTGAAATTCTATAGATTGTGCCTCGAACCCCGCCAATTTTTCTCTTCTTTCGCCGATATCTCCGCTCCTAATTGTTGGAAGGGTCAATATGTGGGTATATTCTTGATGTACTCGGCGAGATCTATCCGGTGGTGTATAACTCAATATTGAAAGCCAAAAAAAATTTTTCGACAAAAATTGAAGGGGTACCCCTTTGCAAAATTGTGGAAAAATGTCGAAAAATCAACTTCGGCTTTCAGCATTGATTTATACACCAACGGATAGATCTCGTCGAGTACATCAAGAATATACACACATATTGACCCCTCCCACAATTAGGAGCGGAGATATTGAGGAAAAAGGAGCAAATTGGTGGGGATAAAATTGTAACTGTTTGCACTATAATGGTAATTAAAAGCTGAATTATTGGTTCACGTCAACGAGCTTTAGCTCATTAAATAGGTCTCAATGCCCGGAATAAGGTGGCGCGTTGTTCCTTTTCATATTCACAAATTGAGAAAAGTTATGGCGTAGAAACTGAGAAACTCGGCAGATCACGCCACAACCACATAATTTTTCTCTTTTTTCTCGAATATCTCTGCTCCTAATGGTCGCAGGGGCCAATATGAGGGTGATTCGTGATGTCCGACGCGAGATCTATCTATTGGTGTATATATCAAGGCTGAACTCAGAAGTTGATTTTTCGAAAAAAAATGCAAGGGTTTGGAAAATTACGAAAAATCAACTTCGACGTTCGGCATTGAGTTGCATACCAATATATAGAGCTCGCGACGGGCACCAAGGATCACCCCCCATGTTGACCCATATCGCTATTAGGGACAGAGATATTAGAGAAAAAAGAAAAATTTATGGGGTGGATGAGGCGATCTATCGAATTTCAAAGTTTACACCTCATAACTCTCCCCTATTTGGGAATTTCCAAGTGAATGAGATACAACCTTATTCCGGACACCGAAACCAATCCAACGAGCTAAAGCTCGTTTCGTTCTAAGGTCAATCAGGAATTCTACAACTTTTTTCGAAGTCCCGAAAGCTCCAATTTTTTTTTGGATTTTCAAAAAAAAGGAGTACTACTTCACAGGAGTTCGAAAAACACGATCAAAGATATTCGGTAGCGTTATTCAGAATGACAGTCCGAAGCGACGTAATTTCCGCGTCATGTTTGCCGCTGCGTAATTTTTGCCTCTGCTTCATTCGTGCGTCCGCATAAGCCCGAGCTTGCGTCATTGTAACTCTGGAACGTGCGAGTCACCGTAGGTGATCGACGTGGCGATTACAAACGGCAGCTGGAGCCGATCGCGAAGAAGTCAATCAGCCGAGCGAAACGAGCAATGCATCAAACGAATAATTGTTTCCCGCATAATGAGATCGCTGCGGCATTACCGCGCGTATTATATTTGCACATGTGTATGCGCAAGTATACACTTATCCAGACGAGAGCGTGTAAGAGTTTCGGTAGTTGGCTCTCGTGCCGGTCGATCGGTATCTGCGTGGCAGAGGTCGAATTGCGCGATCGATGCTCGTGAATCGGGCCTCGGAGTCCCCGGCCCCGATTCGGCAGATAATAAGACGCTTTTTCCCTGCGATGCATCAGATACCGTGCCCTGAAAGGTAATTTAGCGGTTGACGCTTTCGCGCCGCCGGATTGCCCGCCACGCCGAACACCCGTTTCACACAGATAAATAACGGTTTATCGAGATCGGCGCTCAATGGGATCGGTTCCTAATTACGATCACCGTGCTCGACTGCATCGTCTGTGTGCAATGGTACGTGCCCCCCTTCTTTTTATTCCTCGCCCGGTTAGTTTCTATTGTAATGGTGAATTGATACCAAAAATACGGCCACGATTCATATTCAATTAGATCGCGCGCGAACGATCGTTCGGAAACGGCATTGTCCCGCTTCGCTTCACCGCAGGTATTTCCCGGGGAAAAACCTGTTGCGAGCCGGTGCGTGACTGCGGATGATCGCCTGGTCGACTTTCCTTTATCGGGAAATGCGTGCAACGCGTCTTCGCGATAGAGGAGAATCGGCGGCTGGAGCGAGCCGAAGACTGAACAGGTTGGGCGGGAGCGGGAGTGGGGGATGTGGCATTGCTCATATTCCCACTCCTGCGCTTATCGGTCTTCCCTCTGGCGAGCCACCTTAATTACCGAGATAAAGAGTTGAAGCGAGCGGAATGTCGCGTTTGGCGTGACGTTCCTTCCGCCCCCGGCGGGCGCACCTGCGCGATCCCGTCGCCGGGTATAAACGTGAAAAATTAACGAGACGCGTTACATCTGCATTCACCGGGCGTGCGAAATTCTGTGATACCCCCGGCCGTTACGCTCCGTTGAGGGGTTAGTTTCGACGCTCGCGCGCGCGCGCGCACATACACGCACGTGCACATACACGCGCGTGCAATGGCGTCGCAAATGGCGTTTCGCACCGCGTTGTTTCAACCGAAGGAGCCGCGCCGCCTGGACATTCGCGCTCCCCCCTCCGCCGTCACTCAACGAGCTCATCTTTTCCGCGCCGACCATTGCCGTACCCCGCCACTTCCACGGCGATCGGACAGGTGCGCGACGGTTAATCAAAGACTGGTTTATCCCACTCGTATTTTACTTCGTTAAGCGGACTCGAAGTGGTGGGAAGGCGGCGTAATTTACAGTAAAACCTCGGCGTGTAGCGAGGGAGACTTGTAAATGGTAATGTACAAAGGAGATTTATATATGGGTGGGAGGGGGGCGGACCTCGTAACAGCGAGCCGCACGCTAACTCGAGGTTGTACCGAATCTGAGTATATTACAGCGCTAATCGATCGCTTCGCGCATCCGAAATTGCGGACATATTTCCGCGCAGTATGAAGTACGACATTTTTGACGGTTCTCCTGATAAAACGTCGCTGTTTTATCGTCACTGGTATTTAGTTTACTTTTCTCAGTCGCTGGGCGATTTTAGTGTGTTTGTATCATCGTAATTATTTTACGAGACGATATTCCGTTTCATTTAACACGTTAATTATTTCAGTTTACAGGCGACGCGTATGTATACAAAATCGCGAAATACAAAATTGCGTTTCGCCGGCGACGGCACTTTCTCCTTGAAATGGCGCAGGGAAAAAGTAGTCGTTTTGCAGAGTAACGTATATTCGAAGCTTTGTCACGTTTCCTAACTTCATTAATTCATTTTACTTTTCTCGTTTCAGGTAAGTTCGCCGCTGTATATTCCGCACGTGCCGTAAAAGTTCCACAGTGAGTAGTAACTTAACCAAAAACGTTATTGTCCCATCGTGAGTACCAACCTAACCGCTGTTACAAATATAACAGTATTCGTTCAATGGCGAGTATTAACCTAACCTATAACGATATTTATTCACAGTAAATCGTAGCCTAACCTAACCTACAGCGATGCTTGTGCTTTCCTCAGTGTATCAAGCGTTCGCCAGAACCGTCCGGTTTCCCTCAATCTGGCAGGACCCGGAAGTGACGGAAACAGCGCCATCTATTGTACGCGAGAATGTTTCGCGCGACTGATTATTTAATAGCTTGATTTAATGAAAGCAGCCGTTGTAAAACACCGAGCTTTACGCGCACTCGCTCTCATGCGTTATTGCTCGTTAAGGAAGAAGTCATTAGTCGGATGATTAAAAAAGCGAGGCAAAAAAATGGTTCGCGTTGTGCAGCAGCGGAGTGAGAGTCAATGAGAAATACTGTGTCGTAGTTGTCCCGTTCGTACTACCGCGATATTGACGGGCGCATAAACGAGCGCTTTTAGCGACACGCGATGCGCTTTTCAAAGCGAATAACCGACTGCCCAGTTTTGATAAACATGAAAAAAACGCCGCCGTGCCCTTCAAAGCCTTCTTCCGCGTGTGCTTGCGCGCGTAATAAACTGTGTCGTGTTACGGCTGAGGAAAAAACTTGTACATTTAGGTCTCAGATTGCACATGTTACGCTGAAATCCAATGCGTATACATAACAATGACGCTGTGCGTTATTCGATTAAACCGCAGATGTTGTCAACGCAATGTATAATACAATATCTGAGATAAGCGATGTATCGAATTGCGTTTTATTGCGTACAATTGCATTTTATTTGCGCATAATATTGGTGCGAAGAAGTGTGATAAAAATGCGTAATAGGAAACCCTGCAGTGGAGGACTTAACGCGGTGCGAAGGTAACAGAAAAGATCCGGAATAAGACGAAACGACATGGAAAAACCTTCGGAATAAGAAAAAAGGGTGTCACGTGAGGCGGATCATTCCAGAGAACTCGAACTGGCGTCACGTGACGCGAGGGATCCCGAGCAGGCTCGCATTAGCATCACGTGACGCGCGACGGAGCCCGAGCAGGCTCGTATTAGCGTCACGTGACGCGGATCAGACCGAATAAGATCGAGTCGACGTTGAGCGATGCATCGGGACATGAACTAACTGAGAAAACGTCGCCTCCCCGTCCCGAAACAATAGTCGTCAAAGCGCTGATGATAGCACGCCAATCAAGCGATACATTGCCGATCAATACGCGGAGTATCGGGTTTCCTCGTTTGCCACGCGCTGAACAGGAGATCGCACTCGAGGCGCAAACACCGCATATATCGGCGGGCGAAATCTCGACAGCGACGTAGGAATGTCATTAGCACTCCAACGTTTTGGATGTTGTACATCTGACCGCATTAAGGGCCACCGGTGTATAATGTAACGCATACGCACGTTGACGTATTATCGCGACTGTACCTCGTCTATCGGCGACGCGCTCTGCGGAAGACAATTGTTGGACAATTTATCGTGTCGGTCCGGCAGTTTAATTCCGCTCTCGGGCGGACGCGTATACGTACGCTCGCGCTTCGCGTAACCTCTCCGCCGCCGCCGCCGCCATTACGGACAAGATCAAACGTCGCTGTTTCTACCAGTACACGCGTCGCGCGACAGCTTCCATTTGTCACTGGTCGGCCTTCGGAATTATGCTGAACGCGCCGTCTAAGTGGATTCTTTTGCTCGTTGCTCTATTACACGTACGTGTAATCATTTCCAACCCTCCGCTATTGAAAAGTTTTCTTAACCGTGGTCGAGGAAAGGGCGAAAATTTCGTAAATATGGAGAGTTTTTCGCAAAATGAGCGTAATAGAAATACAGTTTTCCTGTACTGTACACATCGCGCCCGAGTGATTGTAAAAGGCTGGCTGCACTTACCCCTCCCCCTCCTCAACCGATTCCGCCCTATTTGCAGGAATAGTTTCGAGGAAGAGATACGGTTTTATAAAGGAATAAATTTTAAGAGATGCATAAACGGGGAAGGAAAAGTGGCTGGTAGTAAAACGGGGAAATTTCATAAAATAATTTTCCTCCGTGATGTCTCAGCGAGGCAGATCGACAAATGGGGGGAGGATATGGACGACTCACGGTGCTAGTCGGTCAGCGCGAACACGGCCGTAAAGTGCGAGCGGGATCGAAGGGATGTGCATAAATACGATCGAGGAAGATATCATTTGCTCATTCTTCCACGAATATCCCCGTTGCTAGATACGAGTAGAGTAGTTTTTTTTTTATTCCTCTTCCGGTTTCAAGGTCAAATCTCGATTCGGCTCAAGGTGACCTTCTGCATCGCGGTATATAAAATTCACACGAATTTCGGAGATAATTTCGATAAACGTAATTCGCAATCGTCTCGAGTGCCGTCGATGAATGTTGTAAAAGGTGTAACCAGTTTTGAGGTTAGGTTATTCACAAAACGCGTTATCGGAACTGGTCAACGATCAACGACCTTTTCGCTCGTCCCACTTCGCCGTCTATTCACTCGCGGAGACGAGGCTTTCATCCGGGCTCGATTAATTTCATATTCACAAACGTAAAGATTCGTGCGAGGGACACGCGTCGCGGTGACTTTCTTAGGAGCAGAACGGGAAAGCGAGGACGGGGAGACGAAAAGTTTGACGTACACGGGGAAAGATTAGGAGGGAAAGGCAAGCAAGAGACGGTCGTAAATCAGCTCGTAAAAGAGGCACACAGCGCTGTCCGCCGGCGCGCCCAGATCTTCGTCCGTGCGGTGGTGGGGATGGGAATAATCTATTGTGCAATAACGCGTGTATACAGGAAGTCCGTCTGATACGTTCATTAATCAAAGCTTAATTACACACCGAGATTTCTCTCGGCGGCGGGCGCATAATGCGGAATACTTATCCCGGCCGTGCATTGTTGAACAAAGAACGGGGGGAGGAGGGGGGAAACGACCCACATGTGGAATTTTGTTCGATCCTCGATTCGTCAATCACCCGCTACAATCTACTTAGCTTTTGCTTATCGGGAAATCGCTATCAGTCTCCTTCACTCTCTCTCTCTCTCTTTTTTCTGGTCGCTCTTTGTGTCTCTTTCTGGCTCACGTGTGATATCGCCGCTGCTCGGCATTTTATTTTATCACGCTATATCGTGTTCGACCGCGCTACAATGGGAACTATAAATAGTGATAAACATTTTCCAACTATCGCGTTTCAGCGGGAACGAAACAAATGTACGATTACGAGATTGAAGCAGGCTCGAAGAAAATTGTGTAATTGATCGCGTTTCCGGGAAATGTTTTGAAAGCGGAGGTAATAACGAATGCTTGGCTTTTGCGGTAAAGTGAAAAAACAGAGGAAAATTGAATATTACTCGGGACCGTGGTTGAGCTAAACTTAAAAAAATTTAATCACGAATTTTAATATTGCAAGTTTTTGGTTTTATTTTTTTTTGTTTTATACTTTTAATTTAATTGTAACAAAGTTTTTACAAAAATCGTGATAAACATTTTTTAGCAATATTACGCGTAAAAAAGTTATAAATACGTTTTAAAGACATTGTTATAGAAGAAACTGAGTAATCAATTATGCAGTGTACATTTGCAAGTTAAATTTGACAATATCAGTCAATACACATTAAATTACATCAACATTTCCAAGTGAGGCGTCACACAATGTAAATTATTTCGCTCTTAAGTGCATATTAAATAATTATTTTTTTCTGATGACACAATTCTTTGATCGACGTAAAATTAACATAATTAATGTAAATGGACAACAATATAAATACCTGCGGTTTATAAATAAATATCAAAAATTATAATACAAATACATATAAAAAGTTATAAGTGCTGTAAAAAACTGTTATTCGCACAATCCTTGGTTAATTATTAATGCTGACAAGAACAAAGATTTTGAGAAGTAATTTGGATGTTAAAATTATTGAAAATTTGGAAGAAGTGCACTTT
>JABFPT010001284.1:15016-27047 GCA_022817245.1 Nixonia krombeini | reverse complement strand
GGTACCAATAGTTTCAGTGTTATCTCCACCAATTTTCTCATTTTTCCTCAATATCTCCGCTCCTAATGGTGGGAAGGGCCAATATGTGTAGTGATTCTTGATGTACGTCGTGAGATCTATCGATTGGTGTATAATTCATGGTCGAAAGCCGAAGTTGATTTTTTCGTAATTTTTCAAAGGGGTACCCCTTCAATTTTTGGCGAAAAATCAACTTCGGCTTTCGACCATGAATTATACACCAATCGATAGATCTCGTCGCGCTCATCAAGAATTACCCCCCATATTGGCCCCTCCGACCATTAGGAGCAGAGATATTCAAGAAAAAAGAGATAAATTATGTAGGTTCTGATTTTATCCCCACCCTTTCCCTACTTTTTCCCAAATATCTCCGCTCCTAATGGCGGGAAAGGCCAACATGTGTAGTGATTCTTGATGAGCGCGACGAGATCTATCGATTGGTGTATAAATCAATGCTGAAAGCCGAAGTTGATTTTTTCGTAATTTTCCAAAGGGGTACAATTTTTGACGAAAATTCAACTTCGGATTTCGACCACGAATTGTACACCATTAGATAGATCTCGTCACGCACATTAAGAATCACTACACATGTTGGCCTCTCCGACTATTAGGAGCAGAGATATTAGCGAAAAAAGAGATAAACTATGTAGGTTCTGATTTTATCCCCATCCTTTTTCTACTTTTTCTCGAATATCTCTGCTCCTAATGATTGGAGGGACCAACATGAGGGGTTATTCTTAATGTACGTCGCGAGATCTATCCGTTGATGTATAAATCAATGCTGAAAGCCGAAGTTGAATTTTCGTCAAAAATTAAAGGGGTTTGCAGTTTCCACAAAATTTCGCCTTTGCCTTTGCAAAATTTCGAAAAAATCAACTTCGGAGTTCAGCCTTGACTGATACACCAATAGATAGATCTCACGTCGTACATCAAGAATCATCCCTCATGTTGGCCCCTCGAACGACTAGGAGCAAAGATATTCGGGAAGAAAGAGAAAAATTGTGTGGTGGGGGCATAGTCTACCGATTTTCACAGTTTCCACGCAATAACTCTTCTCCATTTGGGAATTATTTAAGTAAACGAGGCACCGTCTTATTCCAATGAGCTATTCTATCCAATGAGCTTATACACGTCGGAAGTGGATCGATAATACGGATTTTCATTACAGTTACGACACCAACAGTTACGGTTCTATCCCCACCGTTTCTCATTTTTGTTTGTCAAAAAAATGCACTTGCGGGAAAAACGCCACAACTGCGGTACAAACCAGGTCTTCTCATCGAAATTACATCGTATAGTAAGAAAAGCAGCAAAGAAATTTTTACAAAAGACGTTTGTAATTTAAAAATTTGTCAGTTCGGATTAGAATTCTGAATAGTACGCCTATAATTCCAAAAGTTTCCCTTATGAAAATTGTCGATGCAACTTAAATATAAAAAGTTATATCGATTTTTGTAGTTTCAATTTTACACCTTGGTATATCTAATTTTGAAATATTCATTAGAGCTCTTTCCAAAATCAATTCAGAAATTTAGAACTATCACAGTAATACTCAAAACTCGCGTTAGTTCTTTGATACCCAAAAAAGTGTGTTAATTTCACAGAGGTTAACATCGGTATTACACTATAAAAGAACGTGTAATTGCACCGTGCGAACTAACGTTTTGCAACAAAGTTGAAACTCATTTCGGAGGAATCAGCGGAGGCACAACTGTAAGGAAATTATGGTGGGAAATTAATAACGGGAAATTCCATCCGTAATAATATGGCTATATTTGCGTGTGGCGAAGCGGAAACGAAAATAGTCGTAGGGTATAAGAAAAGCTCATCCGCGAACATTCCATATTGCGGTTTTCAGTATAACAGGGAATGTTTCTTGTTTTCACCGCGTATTTTGCACTTTAGCTCCCAGCCGCCGTTGATGTCGTACTTACCAAACAAAGTTGCCGTCACGCGGTCGGCCGGTATGCCGGGATTTTGGCCGTTAAACGCATTCTGGATGCGTTATTCGCAGCCATAAATCGTGAAAACAGCCGTCGATCAATAATTCCATGTACCAAAGCCAGCGCTTGCCGCTCATTTATTTACCACGTAGCGCACTCCCGTGTTGTCCTCCTCGGCGACAACAGAACCCCGAGAAAACTGGAGCGCCGCGGCGTTCGATTCCCGCCAAATAATTCCGGCTTGTTGATTTACGATTATCGCACGCGACAGAATGCAAAAGAGCGCGTGCAGCCGAGCATTATTGTGCCGCTTTCGGGATTCCCGTCTCGTGCGTGATATACCAGAGTTACCGACGTCTCGTGAAACAGCGTTGCGAAGGTTGCACTGCATTCGGAAAGAAATATGGAAAGGCAATGTGTCTTTGACATCGGTCTTGAATAAACATTTTCGGTTTCGCTCCCAAACATGCTCTCTTGTCTTTTTCCCTTCTTTTTTCCCCTTTTACTTTTTCCTTTTTCATAACCTCCGAACCGGCTGCTCGTAGTATGAGATAAAATGGAGTGAGGAAAATACGATATTTTTGTAAAAGTTGTAATACTGGATTAAGGAAATTGTTCGGAAAAAGAGAACTATTAAAAAGGAAGCGAAATGCGGAAGAAAGTCGGTGCGGTCAAATGTGCCTTTCAAAATGCAGCGTAATCTCATCCCAGCCGGAACAGCGTGCGAAGGGACATCCTAAAAAACGAGGTCAATATTGCGCGGCGAAAGTTGAATACTCGTAACGATTGCATTACGGCGAACTTCGTCAGTCGCGACGAAACATGCAGCGGGAATCGACGGCAAAAAAAAGGGTGGTTGAGTTACACGTCGCATTGACGGCTCACAAAGACCAGCGTTAATACTCAGTCCCGGCAAATCTCCCGATGACATTCACATCCTTCGTTATTCAAAAAGTACTTAAGCCGATTTCATAGCCGCAAAATGTGCGGTATCCTTCGGCGAATGCTCGTTTTAATACCGAAAATATCGTGGCACTGTACGTTGTATACACATTACGACTCCTTCCCTCTTTGACGATCGAGTTGCCAACTTTTTTCACTTCATCCGATACCGAGGATTACGGTTCGACGCGATGGAAAGAAAAACCGACCATTATTACTTTAATATTCGATAACGGCTGCTCGAATAATCGTCTGACATTCTTAGCCAGGTTTAACATTGGATACATATTTGCGTCATTAGCAACGGCAAATTGTCACCTGCCTGTATTCTTACGTAACTCGCCATTTAACTTACGTAACTCACGATTTCAAGATATTTGTGATTAAAGATATTTGTATCAGTGACTATTTTGATCCGCGAGAAATATTATTACACTTTGAAAGTGCATCAAAATTGCAGATCACGTATTAAGTGCATTATAAAACAATTTATAAGAACTAGCGTCATCGCATATCGCGATAACGCCATCCACGTTAGAAGAATATTCCGGCTTGGGAAACTCGCTGATTAACCGATAAAAGCGTCGATCGCGTGGAAGAATTCTGGGATATCGATCTCCCGTAGTTCGCATGCACGTAAAGACTTCCAAAAACGTATGACGACCTAAACGATCTCTTACATCGTAAAATCGGATCGACCGGTAGTGACAAAAAGTGCGAACGTGTCAGCCATAGAAATCGATTTTGCTGATTTAATTTGCAACAAAGCGTACGAGACCGCAATCATAGTTTCATGGAATTCTTGAATTGGAAATTGACCATTGAAATAACACATGTGAATATCGCAGTCGAGATTATCGTCCGCCACACTTTAATGGTTTCGACCATTTAAGCCGTATCTCAAATTAAAGACTCGGCCTCGTCCATATCGCACAATATCCGCTCGTAATTGTTCGCCGCAGCGTGCATGATTTTCGGTTGATGAGCGGAATGAAAGCGTCAATCGTATCGAAACAATGCGCCAAGAACATTATTCTGGTTACCGATTCAATGCGAGCGAACAACGCGCGGCAACCTGGTTGCTCGTGGGAGATGACAAAAAAATATGTGGCTGGGCAATATGACGCTGACAAATACTTAATAATCCTCTCTCCGCGAATATCGCTAAAGTTCAGTTAATGCGCCAACGCCGACGGCTATAAATTCGACGAATTATCCGCCAATACCGTGTCAACCGATTCGATTTGACAGAATTCTGTTTCTAAGCACTGCCTTTGGTCTAACTTCACCGCGGCCTCCGACTGCCGCGTTCGTTTATTAATACAACGCTGTTTTATCGCTGCATTTATCGTCGAACCGTCGCTTCCTTTTTATCGTACCGTTGCGAGAGTTGTCGCGATTTTATCGATTAACGCGTTTTGGGCATTTTGCGCGGTTCCGTGCCAACGAGCGTTCGCGATCGTAACGACATAGCATGGAAAAACGCGAGAGGCGGCGAGGGGTGGAGAGCGGGTGGGAAACGGGGATGCACAAGAGTAGGAAGAAAACCCATTCGACGCCGTTCTCTGTGCCGACGCTTGTTGGAAGTAATCGCGACTCTGACCATATAACGCGCGATCGAGCTTGCGATTCTTACATCACAAAGTGGATTCCGAAGTTCCGGTTTCCTCGTGGATTCCTTCGAAAAAGAAGAATTACCGGCTTTTTCTTTGAAGCGGCATTCGCTTTGCGAGAGGAAACAACCGTTACTGGCTGAAAGCACAGATTTCCTAAAGACGGCGATCAGGAAAAATAATAGAGACCTTATCGAATCAGCGGTGGAAAAAAAGCAATCAACTCGGTTTCATGCGATTGCTTGAATATGAAAATGGCGTTTCAGAGGGCGAGCAAAGTATTATGGAATTGCGGGCTTCAGCGATCGACGCTGGAAAATATTGCACGAGGAGTCGCCGATGGAAATAGATTTTGTTTCACCACTCGACATTTGGAAATTCTACGCGACAATCGATTATAAACGTTCCTCATTATTAATCGTTCCAATGTTATTTCTGTATGGATGAATAACCAACGGGATGAACAATTGTTACGGCAGGAATAGCAACACAGAGCTGAGGATATTACTGTAAATAACTTTGCGATTTGCGCGTTAAGTTCCCCTACCTTTTCGGTGGCGACGACCAACGTTAACATAAAGAGACGTCGGTTTTGGTAGGACATACGAGTCGGTATGAAATTCGATTCGCGAACCTCGACCAAAGTCTAATAACAAAGAAACGTGCAGGGCTCACGTTCCTTTGATGCATCGCTCTTTACCAGCATGTTAGCCTGCCAGGGAGTTTTTGCACGAGAACCAATTCAAGTTGAAAACGCTGGGCATTCTAACTCCGCGATCTACGTTGCAAATAACCATAAGCCACCGCGCAAAGGTCGATTCCGTCCGAACAATAGCACGGTTTGATTAGGCGAACTCTTTGCCGGGGTATCGTCGAAGATGGCGAGGCGAAGAGGCAGGCGGGGCGTTTCGGTGCATATTAGAAGACGCCCGTTATTCGATTCACGCGGCGGGCTTGGCGCAACGGCGGTGCAACGAGTTGGCGCGCAATGCGGACATGCCGTGCGTTGCAGCGGCGGACGCGCCATTCACACCATTTGTCGGTTGCGCTGGCAAAGCTTATGAATCGCTCTGGGCTCGGTTTATGCGATCCCGGAATGGCGCCGGACACAGCCAGCAATTCGCCAGTAAACAGATTATCTTGGCTAATGAGAACGTAGCCGGAGCAATGCTTCGGTTGCATTTGACGAGAGAAGCCCGGCCGTAGCAGCGGCGCGCGGCCAGCCTCGAGGGTGCTACACGCGGTTTCACCGCTCATGCACTTCCCTCTCATTCGGCATTCGTGTGTCCGATGGAAATTATGTTAATATCGGACGGCCGCCCGCACTTTTTACCCGCCACGCATTGTTACGCCTGCGCAAGATTATCGACGCTAGACTTTTATCAACTACCTTCGGTCAACACACGCGCCGGCTTTACCTGCCGATAATCGCATTTGCATAATTAGTCTTGTTGGATCGTGATCAGTGATCCAGTGAGGGGGATAATTGTCTGGAATTGACAGCCGGATCCCTATAAAGGAGATCTTGCCAAATCGCGTTACGTTGCGTTAAGCTTCCTCATTTTGGGAAGATGCGTTTACGGCTATATTTCCGCGTTCGATTAATGGCCATTTCGATGTGAATTCTTTCCACACGTTTGTCCAAAATACACTGTTTGCCTTTCCGATGGAATTTCCAATGCGACAAAGTCCCACTTTCGCGAGCAGTTTCGCAACTATTGGCGGATCGGCTCTATAAAACGTATGACGTTTCAAAAGAGAAAGTGGTGGGGGGGGGGGAGGCGTCGCGACGTAGGAGGTGCAATCATTCCGTCGAACGTTGTTTAAATTCCAAGAGCCTCGTTTCGCAAGGAACTTTCCTATTTTCTTCGTCCTCAGCTTCTCGTTTGTCTCGGGCACGGAACGTTAACAACTATTCCTCGTTTTAAAGAAATTCAAATTTCCCCCTGCAGGGGGAAGTGGGGAGTGATCGGGATGTTTAAATCTTCCGAGTGCAAAAGTTCGATGCCGAAGCGGACGTAACTGCGGCGTGCGTGGCGGGAGGGATCGCGGAAGAAAGAGACAGCGGCTGACGCGGCGGAATCGCGGTGCCAATCGGATAAATGCCTTCCCCTAGATCAGTCCCGTTCCGTCCAATCAGATAGCCCGAGTTTGACGCGTCTCATAGCTTATCGCGCGATCTCCCTACGCTCTCGAACCGGTGCCTGAAACTTTCTCGACGGGCGTTTCGCGATCTCTGCATAAAACGGCAGCGAAACTCGCTAGGAATGAATCAAACGAAAAGACATTTCAATTATTTCTTACGAGCCACCGCAGCAGCATCTGACCGTCACTCGACTCCCGATTTTCTATCAGAACAGTCGAGTGATTTAAGTTCGGTTCCAAGCGTTTCCCATTTCATGCATCCTTTTTATCTCGACCCGAGATGCAACGTTGTCTCCTGATAACAAATCACTCCCCGCTCCTGATTCAGCGTACGAGTCAAGTTTTTGAACCACTCACCTTTCGCTTCCGTCGACTTTCGACTCGCCCCGCCGTTTTCACGCACATATTCCACTTTCTGAAAATGTAAGCAAGTTTGAGTGGTGCAACGACGTTCGCTAGTGCTTCTCGTGATCCACCGTTGCGGCGGATTGTTTTGTCAAAAGTGCTCTACGCAAAGTGTGACATTCCGATGTGAGCGTTTCTCATTTCTCTGCGATACTCGCCGTGTCCCATAAATAATGTCACAGGAAACGCTTCAGGAACACGCTCCCCTGATGCGGGGAGCATTGCGGGAAGCAACGTTCCCAAAAGCGTATCAATGTTTTTCGCACAGTTGCGAAATTCGAGGCCGGCCTTTCCCTGAGAAAGTAACAGGCAGCCTCCCGTTCGTAGAAAGCGTGCGAGATGGTGCTACGCGCGTTCGTGAAAATAAGGCAAGACACGTCGAGGGATTACGGAACTGGCAAAGCTCTGTAAGCGAGCTAATCTGATAACTAAGTTCCGCAAAATGGAAGCTCGCGTACCGGTTACATCGAGAATCGAAAGCTCTCTCGAGTGCACAACGCATCATCACTGCGCCCTAATTAATGTCGGTAATCAGAATTGGGAAGATAACACGATTATCCAGTCAACTACGATTCTAACGTTCCGCCTGGCTGATTGAGCAAACCAAAACCTGTGACGTCCAGTCAGCAACCGAACGACTGTTGTCTGATTTCATTCTGTCGCCCCTCACGCACGATTGGTCATAGAATAAGAGAATCGAATGGACCAATCACACTTCGTGTCGGGTCTGATTAACCTATACTGAATCGACCATCATTACCTTTCTGTTAACCAAATGTATGATTGTATTTATACCTTTTTATTAATTATTAAAAAAACAAGCGATAAAGCAATGTTCCTTTTTTATCTGCATTACTACTTTACTTACTACATTACTGCTGTAGATGCAAACAACGAAGCTGTATGAAACGAATTTCTAAAAATATGTTAATTACGAACTGTTTTATTGTCTTGCGGTCTTATAATGGCAATTATTTCCTTGCGAGAATTCAAGGAAGTAACTCGCTCAATGGACATTAAACTTGGTAAATTCTGGAAAGCTAAATATATATCTACGAAAATTCTCAAAAATATTCATAGCATATTTCTGAACACCACAGATGAAAGACTTTAGAGATGCAAGATTTTTCGGAAATCCGTGGAATGTTTATATTGTATATGAGTTATAAATACAAAGCATGAGCAAATAACGTGGTGTAAAAATTAAAATTGTAAATTTCGTGAAATTGGATGTCACACAGATTTTTCAGAAATGTGTATTTTGATATGACACGGTCGTTAAACACGTTGGATTAACAAACGAGCATTTAGCTTTTCAGGAAATGGTTTTTTCGTTGTGATTAATGTTACGAAATATCTGTCGTTCGTCTGTTGTATTTGTAACGTGTATATCTTACTCACATCTTTTTATGTTATATTTCATATTATTCCAGTAAAATTTCACGTGAATGTAAATAATTTATCTCATATTTTAATCGTTTGTGCAAAATTATTACAAAGCTGCTTTTTTCTCTTTCGTAAGTGAACAAACTACAGCAAAAATGTAACATGAATTTTTTCTGCTGAAAATAGTACGATCACGGCAATTATGGTCAGAAATATGTATACATGTTTATAATGTAGCAAGTACAACTTCAACTATGATTTTAAATATTACATACCGCTATTCCGGCATTATATGTGTGCAAAACCAATATTTCCCTTATTTTGCATTATCGAACGAAATAACCAATGCAGTGATAGTATTTACACAGTACAATTTCTGTAAATACTCTTTCTCAAGTTGAACACCGAACACATCAAAAGCCATGTTGTTGCACAAAACTAAAAAAAAAAGGGTCAAGCATTCGCATAATTAATATAAATCAAAACTAACCTGAAAGCGAAATTCCCGAAAAGCGCCGAGAAACGAAACGTTGATACCTCCGCGTATACGAAAAACGCGTCATAAATTCAAGACTAACATTTTTAGTGCAACACAAATTTAACTTGTTGGAGTAACAAAACGCCCGGCAAAAACGAATTAGCAAACTGTTGAAATTCTTCATGAGGCTACCGACGCAAGAATAAGCCCACTGTTCCTCGAAAATAAATTAATCCCGCGGATATAAATTTCGTCGTAAGGGAGGAAAAAGGGATGGTGGTAGTTTGCGAATTTTATAAACGCCGTTTAACATTTTCATCGTAAATTCGGTTACGACGGCGAGCCGGAGGTGTGCGCAGGAGACGATGGCGTTGCTTCGGCACACTTTCGGGGGGCGGAGGTAGAGAGGAAAAACGGAAGAGCTGGAACGGATGCATCTCGCTTGGCGCGTTCGGCGTTTGGCTTGTTTCGGATTGTTTTAATGCCGCTTGTAGACCAGCTCTGGTGTACATCATCAGCGGCCATTATGCGTTTGAAATACTGGAATGGACGTCATTTCATTTCTTTTGATTTATCATTCCAGATGGCGACGCGCGCACAACCGCGAAAATAATAGTGGTATTTATAAGCATTCGGGAAAAAAAATACATGTCACTTTTCCTCCAAAAATAGAACCTCGTTTATTCAATAGTCTATTATTAACCGACAAACGACGATTCGCCGATTCGATAATACGCGGCACAATCGTACCGGCTATACGCGTGTTCCCGCGTAATCGAACGTTGACGAGACGGCCCGCAAATCATTGGTTAATTAACGTAATTACATATGCAAGAATAATGCGAAAGCGCGAGAATTATGTGGAAGCTTAGAAGTGTAGCAATGCTCATCGAGTTGAACAGAAGTTTGCTAGTTTCCCGTCACATGGGGCAACGGTAGGTATCCGAGTATACCGAGCCGGCGAAGTAGCAGGGAACTCGAGCTACGCTAGAGGTTGAAAACGTTATGACGTATTATGCCGCTTCGTTGTTATGAAAACAATGTGATTAGTTACTGTAATTGCGCACAATGTGGGTTTATATAATAGCCAGTCTCGACGTTTCGCCTTCTCCCTTTCCGCCCCGCGCTGTTCCCCATTTCGTCTTCTGCCGCCTGAATAAACGCCACTCTTTCAACGCCCTTTGCGCAATTTACGAACGGGATATAATTAACCGGATATCTTTTATCCGTCGGGCGCAGCAGCATCGTCGAATCGTCATTTACATTCGAAGGCTTCGCAAATAATTAGCGCTCGATTACGAACAGTCGAGTGTGTGGGTGTGTACGCGCGCGCGCGCACCGTTCCGATGATAATTGAGATGCATATCGGCTGCGCGGTGGCGAGCCATCGTATATAAGCAATAAATGCGAGTGGCAAAGGGCAGTCTGTAACCGAAGCCCCGCCGACAATAGCCTTATAATGATCAGGCGTAATTGTTTTATCGTCGAGGAAAGATAAGCGCACGTACGGACCTTTTGCGTTAGCAAGAACATTATTATAACCGGCCGACCCTCCTCTCGTTTCGCCAATTTCCCGCGCGCGCTCTTTCACTCTCCATATTTCTCGTCGATTCCCTGGGGTGATGGCAGCGGAGGCTACGCCGGCAACGGCTAACTCTGCGTAGGTGGCTCGTATATCTCTCGGACACGTCAAAAGACTCAAAACACCTATCCCGCGTGCACGGCGATGCGACAACGTCGGTAATTGCGCTTATCGCTGGCCGCCCCGTCGGGGACCTTTCCAGAAGTCACATTTAACGAACATAGCAATGTAAACGCGATCTTACAATCTTTCGCTTTTGCGATCCCATTTTTTTGTCCATCATCCCTTATCAAGTCAAATATGGACAATCTATTGGATTGGCAAAAAAGTAATTTCCGCATTTTCAGTTTTATTTCACACTAAAAACCGAATTTACTTTCGCGCTAACCAGATATGTAGACAATTTATCATGGAAATGTTATTGAAATTTACATTTTCATATTGTACATTTTTAATCACGCATTTCGTACAATACGCGGCGCGAGTGTGAATGTAGGCGATGTGATTTTCCGCAATTCCGCAGCTGTTGAAGTAACGAACGCTCTTTCTTCCGGCGATAGTGTACATATCCGACTGAACTTTCAAACAGCGGCGCAATTTCAAATGCTTTTACACTTGCGAAAATGCAGCCTGATACAACCACGGCCGCACCGCCGGTGATAAAACAAATGGAAATTGTATGTTAATGGACGAAATTACAAGTTTATTCAATGCCGAAGTAAATGGTAATAATAACGCGGAGAGCGAGATCACGACGAGATACATACGCTCGCATCGAAAATTCACTGAAGCCTCGTTAAAAAAAACCTGACAGACTCGGTCACACGGTCTTACTCGGGATCGATTAAATCCTCGTGTCTTACCGACTCTTCCGTGCACTCGCGTACAAGCTGCTTGTTTTGAATGTGGAAATTACGAACAGATTCAACGACATTGATGATAATCAACGTTAAACGACTGTTTCCAACTATCCAATAAAATGCGACAAATCGCCGCACGTTGTCGTTCAATTACCGCGTGACGAACAATACCCATTGTCCAGGCTTCGTTGAATCTTCAGCAAAGCTATTTTAATGGCAAAATTTCAAATTAATAATTCGTACGAAACCAGTAGGAAACGCTAAATTTATTTATTTATTAAAATTAATGTATACGTGTTTCGAAGTTAATTTCGTGCAATGAACTGTCACGTGAAATGCACGTGAACATGCTGAACAATCGAGTAAAGGATTCGTAGCCAACTCCGCTTTGTCGGACTAATGAATGTTCGTTAATTATTTAATTATATATATGTATATATAATTATCAATGTAAGATGCATTGCGGCAATGCTTTATTAGGAATCTGTGTCACTGCGGCGAACAGAAATGTTCGCCGTGAATGGTAGAATAATACGCACACGAAGAACTTGAAGAACCGTTTTGTTTTTAAACAAGTGAAAGTTGCAAACTTACGAGTATAGTTGAAAAGATTTTCGAGGGGGAAACGCGAAGTAAGAAGATCTGCGTCTTTCTATGCT
>JABFPT010001284.1:0-14916 GCA_022817245.1 Nixonia krombeini | reverse complement strand
TACGCACACGAAGAACTTGAAGAACCGTTTTGTTTTTAAACAAGTGAAAGTTGCAAACTTACGAGTATAGTTGAAAAGATTTGCGAGGGAGAAACGCGAAATAAGAAGATCTGCGTCTTTCTATGCTTTGCTATTCGATATAATAAAACACGGATGAGGGAACAACTTGAAATGTTTGTAGGTCACGATGAATTCTAGGAAATTAAAACTTTATAAAAATCTCGTTATTCTACGATACTTCATGACTTCTATGCCAGCTGCGGTGTAAACATAACTACTTTTTTTCTCGCACAAATTTCCTTTCGTAAAAGTCGATCGTAATTGTTTACACCCGAGGGCAGGAAAACGCAAGTCTCTATTTCTTGTCATATCGGTTATACTTACAGTCGACGTTTCGCAATTTTATTTGAAAGTCAGTAATTCTATATTTAAATTTCTTCTCTCTTCAATCACTCACATGTCATACATAGAGGGCAGTTCTTTGAAAGATTTTAACCTATATTTTACATTTTATCTCATGTACCATAAACAATTCCAAAGGTAATTTTTTTTCACACTATATAGTGCATACCATTAAAAGTACCATTTTTAAGTTTTGATCATTTGTTTGCATCAGTTATTTTTAACTGTTTCATTACTAGTTATAATTGTTTTATATCAACTTTTACAAATTAATATTTAAAAAAGCTTTATTAATTGCACGTAAAATAAGAATGTAATTGAAAAAATGTGTCGAATTATTTCACTTATTCGAGTGGATTATTACACACATTTGAAAGCTCATAATTGTTTTTGCCGCAAAGTGCATTTTACTCGATATTTCAAAATGAGTATAATTAAGATTTTCTTTGTAACACTTATTAAAGAGATAAAAGTGAAATATAATTAACGTGTAACGCGTTCCTTTTGTGTTTACTTCTTCACAAAGTCGCATATAGGTTGCATGTTGGCAAATCTTGATAAAGATCAACACGGATCAACTTTTGCAATTTATGAAATAAGGGAGAGAAAGAAAGTTAATTTCTTACAGAAGACATGAAAGGTGTACAACTGTGCGTTCAAAAACTAAAAAAACTTCAATGAATTTCATAACCCGAAGAAATGACAAAAAGTAGGTCATGCGTAATAGACATACGACCATGGAACTTGTATGAAAAAAATTCTGCAAATGAAAAACGTAAACACGTATAAAGAAAATGTAGAAAAATGTATTGAATAAAAATTATGATGTAGAAAAAGTTTGAATTCGCGACTTTGAATAGCAAATAAATTAAAGCGTGTAAGTGAACAGTTACCAAAAGCGTGCTGTTTCGGATGGCAATAAAAATGGTAAAAATGTTCATCTCTGTTCGGAAGTATACGACGAGAAAGGAACAGGAATGGTACGAAATTCAGAAAATCATTCTGCACACATTTCTTCATAACTAATAACATTCATTATACCTCAAGTCGCAGCAGCCTGAGCTATCGAATTTTTCGAGGAACGTCTTCCAATGACCCGTTCCACTGATTCGACGGCCGTCTTCGGATCAGCGTTACGGAATCAACAACGCATATGGCAAGACGCAACTTCTCCCCTATCGACACCCATCCCATTTCATTAACGGGACTGTTCAGTGGACAGTAACGGGCGAACACACGAGCAACTAACTTAACGACGGGTCACCGGCAATCTATCCCTTCCTCTTCACGCTCTATGAGTTTCGGGTCCGGCAACGAGTTAGTTTGTGGACGCCAGGACACAAGATAGTTCCTAACAACCTAGTGACTTTCTGCAGGAACCAACATGCTGCCCGCCTTCTACCGTACGCCGTCCGCCGCCACGTCCAGTCCCGCAAGCTACGTTGTTCCTATATCTGGCGGATCCGCTTCGCGTCCTGGTCGTAATGAAAACGTTGAGTCAGCCGCAGCAGCAGCGACGGCGCTCGACTAATTTACGCTCTTGTGAAGAGAGAGAGAGAGAGAGAGAGAGAGAAGAGAGAGAGATGCGTCGGCGAAACTTTCGGTCGGAAATCAGCCGCCGCATGGCCGAGTTTTTCGCCCGGCCCGCCTCGGCTCCCGTGTTTATGAATCGTCGCACGCCCGCGGCTAAGTACACGCGCTCCCATTAAATCCAGCCGGCGCAGGTCCGCATGATTTACTTAATGATGGCTCGGTTGCATTCATACCAGTCAGACCGGGCGAAGTGTCGACGTGAGACGAGCGTGTCCGTGCGCACGCCGCCGATGTTTTGTTAAACGCGCCGCGTGCCAAGAGCCCTGTCATTTTTCCAGACTGACGTTTTCCGAGCAATATCGCGCCCCTGTCTCGCGCCGACGGTAATCTCTATTTCAGTTGCGGTTTCGGCACGCCGCGAGATTTGTCCCTCCGAGCCGCAGTTGTATTAATAACGCGGCGCTATTTTTGCGACGCACTTTGTTCCGCGACGGAATGTTGTCCACGCGATGGTCTCGTTTGCACTTGAGGCAAGGCCCGCCACATTACCCGCGAGCCGGCGCCAGCGGAACAGATCCGCGGACGTAGCGAGTCGCAGCGGAAGCGAGCACCTTGATCGGTTCGCATTTTGAATAAATGAAAATCTGCTCTAAAATAGACGACGAGCCTCACGCGGCCGTAATACGTCAGCGGGTAACCGTTTATTTCGAGACAGAAGCCGCCCGAGCTGTTGACCCATTTCGCTCAACGGAAAGGCCCAGTTCGGCCGCCCGTAAACTTGTGTCGCAGCGCGATCCTGAGGGCGCCACGATCGTTAAGAATAAGTCGCCTCACCGCGGGGGGGGGGGGGCGAGAATTACCGGAAGATCGCTCAACTCTTGAGTAGTTCCCCCTCCATTTCGCCCCCCCCCCCCAACTCACACCCCCGTCAAAGCTTACCCACGACGACGGATCGCCGTACCACGACGGCGTCGACACCTTCATCGTTATGACCAGAAGTTAAATTGCATTTATGATCATTCGAGCTGTAAACCTTTTTCACTGCCGGCTCACCTTGATACGGCCGGCGCAAGGTTTACGGTGTTGCTTCGTATCCTATGCGCGGCACACCGTGTAACGATGGCATTACAGGATTGTATCGTAAAAGCGGGCCGTTAAAGAGTCTACTGCTCGAGTACTCGCTACCGGGTAAACATAAAATCTTTGTGTCATGTTCGCGCGTATCGCGCGGGAATGTGGTGAACGGGGTCGGGCGAAGGGTACAGAAGGGGGACGGGAGGGGTGAGACGGCTATCCCCGCGAAACGCTCGCATTCGCCGCGCGAGAATAAGGTAAATCCAATGCGCCGGTGCATATGCGGGGAAAAAATTTTATCACTTGCCGCTGCAAGATACGACGGTAATCCCTCACAACGTGGGAAACGCTGGCAGCCATTACCGCCTCGTGCCTCGCCCTCTCCCGTCCCCGATACCCCTCCCCCCCCCCTGGTTCCCATCTCTCCCGCATTCAGAGATTTTCAGACCGCTCGCGCCTCCCTGTGTATGTGCGCTCGTGTGCGTGAGCAGAGGCTCGGTTGCAAGTGCGTAGGAACTCTGCGAGGGCCGCCTTCTCTACACACGACTCGCAATTACTCGGGCGAGATACCAGAAAAACCTGCATCTCGCATGCGCCCGCGAATAACCGAGGAATCGTAATGGTTACGAGAAAGCCTCGCGCGTCATTAAATCTCGCGTGTAATTAAGCGCATTACTTGTGTCGCGCGTTAAAAGCGCCATGCTACCTCGGAAAGGCTGCGATTCGGTGTGAAAAGGTTACGCGCGTGTGACGATCGACTGTACTAAAAAAAAAAAAGAGAGAAAAAAGAAAAAAAAAGGAAAAGAAATAAAATTACAGCCGGACCGCTTTTCAACATTGCCATTTTTTAACCTTATTCCGAAGGATTTCTAGTCGGAATTGTTGAAGGGTGTCCCGAAAAGAGTGTAAAAAGTCCATTCGTATGCCAAGCGACAAATAAACGATCGCCACTGCCGCGGTCGTATGTACAGCGTGGTAGTTGCGAGAGGTACAGTAACCTGATTATTCCCCGGCGCAAACATCACGCGAGTGAAATGCAGAAATGACTGCAGGATCGGACACGTGTAGCACGAATCGTTTCTTTGAGCGGCGGCGGTACGTTGATTAAGTACGCGATGCGTGTCCGTCGTTAGTGCAGGCCAGTGTAGTTCGCAGTGGTTAATCGAAGAATAAATAAGGGCGGTTTCCTCAGAGAGGGTTAGGGCGTTAAAGCACGCTCCAGATAGCGGCAAAGCACGCATTTCAAATGGTGGATGTTACGAAGAGGCAACTCGGCATGGCGGTGGCGGCGGGGAACGACGGCGGGAGTGCAGGGGGAGAGGGGAGGAGGGCTGCCAGCTCGGAAAGCGGGGTTGGGTTAATGCAAGTCCGTGCGAGGACACCCGCTGTGCCCGGCAGGGGTTAACGCGGAAATCGCGTGCACGGAGCACGAAACGCGGAACATGAAAATGGGAAAGACAAGAAATCTCGGAGCGTATGCATCCCGCCGTAATTTCTCCAACACACTAGCGCCGGCTGGATTTCGCGATATTCGCCGGATCGTGGAAATGGATGAACTCTCTCGTCATCGGTCGCCGTCGAGGCGGATGAAAGGCTTCGGCTGCCTCGAAATTTGAAGCGGAAGTTTTCGACCGATAAGACCCCACGTGGCATGTCCCACTGGCGAAATCGCCGCTGCGTATTCCGCTGTGTACTCCTTTCTACACCGAGCTGACAGATTGTCATTTTTTCGCATGCTCGCGGTTATCGACTTTGCAACGCGGTTATCCTTGTAAGATTAAACTCGCGATTGCGACACATGCGAGCTGATTGCGAAACGGGAAAACGTTAGACGCGATATAACCGAGCCGAGTGACCGTTTTTTATAAAGTAGACTCACTGTAGGAAGGAGAGACGTTAAGCGACCGAACGGACGATTACAGTGGTTTGAGGATCCTCAACGATCTCTGGAAGATTGAATCAGAGTTCGCAACAACGGTATTTACCTCGTTAAAAAGCATTTAATAGCCGACGGACACCCCGTAGGAGGATCGTCGCGATAATAACGCCAATTCGTAGACCGAGGGATGGAAAGGTCGATGTCAGCTGCGAGTGGACTCACTAATAAAGAATGACGAGCAGGGGAAAGTTGGTAGGCGCTTATCGCTCGATAAATTCTGCTTTAGCTACTCGTCTTCTTGTTGCTTCCACAGGCCGACCCTGCCGCCTCCCCGGCCTCTCTCTCACCTATAACTTTTTCCCTCTCCATTTTGTTCCGCGCCACGCGGAGCGGCTAAGCCGGTGTAATTATAGCGCAGCGAGTTCCAACTAAATTTTACGTTTACGACGACAATTTACGATCAAATTAACAGATTGCCCGCCGGGGAGGCGGCGCAAGTTTTCCGATTCTTCTTTTCCACGGGTCTGTCACCCTTCCTCCCCCCTCGGTTCGCCACATTCCCGGCCAGCCAGCCATTCCCGCCGCCCTTATTCCTCCATCGTATTTTCCTTTGTAGTCCCCTTGCCTGATGAAGTTCACCAACCCCCGCGATCGGAAAGTTTCAAAGAGACGAGCCGCGTTGATGATAGATTAATGACGCATACTCGGAACGGAAATGAAACGTGACGGCGAGCCGTATCGACGAAGGGTGACCGACAGGTTTCCAGCGCAAGTGCGGCCGAATGGAACGTAAATAATCGTACGCGCGTTAGACCTGCGCTCACCCCAAACAAGCGTCTTCGCCGAGGACTTCGCGTCCGGCTACTTTCGTGCATCGATCTGGATTACGCGGTAACGAGACCTGGACAAACTTTGCTCGCCATCGCCGGCACATCACGCCGGAATTAACATCCGTGACGTAAGAAAATCGAGGACCGACGTTGGGAGTAGGCAGCTCGTTGGAGAATCGCGTACATCTTTATTAACCCGACGAGAGCATCGATTGGGCGAAGGCTGAACGGTCCGCTAATGAAAAATAACGATCCGGCATCGATTCCGAGCGCGCGTCGTAGATCACTCTGCTCCCAGGATAAATGCGCCTGTCGCGATAAATAAGCTAATAGAATGTTCGCGGGTGAGTCTGGTCCCGTATATGTAAGTAGATTCAAATGAATCGGAATCCGATGTTCCTGCCTGTGGAACGACGAGGCAGTGGACTAACAAAAGCCTCGGCGGCAGCGTATCGATCTTATCAGGCTTAAGGAGAGCAGTTTTCGCGAAGCTCCCGTATCAGTGGCCAAGCCCCATTTGACCCGGCACATACGCCGCTCATAGATCAAGCAGAACCCTTAGACCCAGCCCCCTACCGGGCTAACCATTAATTTACAACCCGCAGAGTAACCCCATGCCTCAGCCCTGGTGTACAGAATCCACGTCCCTTTGCGGCAGATATGAGGAACGACGTTGCGCTGAGGGATTCAATGGGTTCTCTCCTGCACACACACTCACATACATCAACACACACACGCACATTCTCGTACACAGGTTTGGACCCACACGTGATCCGACTCTCGCACACCTACGGATATGTTGCCGAATGCACATACATTTTACAGGCACGCATGTATATACACATATACGTTTACCGGCAGCATTGCGTATTGCGGATGAAATAATAACATTATATTTCAGCACATGTAAATCCATCGTTGACGTATAACGGAGAGGGAGAGAGAGGGGGAGAGTGAGGAAGAGGAGGAGGAGAAGGAGACAGAGCATCGAGAGAATAAAAAAGAAGCCTTCGAGAAAGCCGATTAACCGCCTACTCACGTGCACATTGTACAGGTGCGCTGGTTCGGTAATTACCGTAATAAAATAATGACCGGTCTGCGGGCCTCCTCCAGGAGCAGCGCACTTTTGTCCGCCGCGTTCGGTCCCACGGCACTTTCGAGAATCGGAAGTTCTTGCCGACCGTTCGGTCGCGCCTCAGCCGCTAATTAATGATACCGCGCGTACGTGCGTGGCGAGCGAAGTAGTCTCGCATCCAACGCGGCCGATCGCAGTTGCGACGCCCGCGAACATCGCCGGTGAGTAACGATAGGGAAAAATTGCATTTCTATCGCGGCGGCTTCTCCCTCGCCGTCGACTCGCTTTCAAAGCACTCCGCGAAATTGGTTCGAACTGATTTGCCTCTTTAGTCAAATCGACGGGGTAAATGTGATTCGAAGCCGAATGATAAATCCAGCCTCCCCCTCGCAAATGGAAGGAAGGCGCCTCGCCAGTCGAATCGGATCGCGATGAAAGCGGCCGGAGGTGGCGGAGGAGCTTTGCCTCCAAAATTACGAAACGAAATAGTCCGTAGGTTCGAGGCGCGAGAGACCAGATCCCGATTGTCGGAGGATCTGGCAACGACGGGGCGGGAAGGGCAACCGTGAAGAGGACGAAGCGGCTGAGGAGGTAAACTTTGATTCCATTGGCTTTATTTCCATTTAATAGCTGGTGTGAATAGGCACGGCTGTTGCTCATCTGCTTTATAATTCCGCGGAAGTAAGTTGCGCCGTGTTTCGTTTCGCCGTTCGTCTTCCTCTCGGGCTAAGACGAATGAGTAATTAGATGGAAGAGAAGATGCGGGTCGGCCAACTACGAAACTTTCGGTCAATTAATTACCAGAGAAGCGATAAACTGGGACAGACTTCGGCTCGATTTCGTAGCTGCTGCATGAATGATGACGCGGGATCATTCCCGAAACGAGCGAAACGCGTTTGATAAATTTCAACGGAATTATCCCGTCGACGATTCCGCATGCCGCGTACGGCTTCCGGTAATATTAATATCCTCATTTTCGCCTCACATATTTTCGTTTTATCGGTAATGCACGACACATGGCCACAACGTGGCGCGTTTCCGACACTTCAGCCTCTAAAAATAAGCACGCGGTAAAAACCTGAAAATACCCAAGCATATTCATTTTCAACTGGACGTTTATCGATCACAGCTAAACGCGTCCGTGCGACGACGATGCGGAAATGTTTTAATGAGTAGCGATACGACGGCGAATTTTTCCACGAGCTCCTCCATTTTTATGCGAATGATCACAAGCAACGCGAGTTGTCATCACGGTCGATTGCGACGATCCGTTTTATCGTACAACAAACATCTCAAGTACGCGTTTACCATGGCGGCAAGTCGGCTACCGCATTTTTGGAAACTAAGACCAATCACTCGAACACATTAAAATCGGTAACTGTCGAGTGGCCGAAACTCGGCGAGGGAAATATCAGTCTGAAACAACGTGGCGCGTGATCGCGTTCTCAAACCAGCTAATGAAAAAAAACGCTAAACTTGACAATTCGCGAGGAGGCGGAGGAAGAAAAAATTTCGTATTTTTAGAGATGGCGGCCTTCGCGCGTCAATCATCGTCGACCGCTTTCCCGTAACGAAGGCTCTCGTCTCGTGCACGTGCCAGTTTCGCGGCTCGAACCATTTTAAAATAGTCAAGTGGATGGTCTTTTTTCGCTGTCCACTGACCGGAGCGGCGCCTCTCCCGGTCGTCCGCCCCTCGCCGCCCTTTTATTTACCTCCTATCGATCAAGCGGGGAGAAAAATTCGCCGGGGGAGCGTGGTCAACAGAACGAAGAGAAAGAGCAGAAGGTTTTGCCGAGCAAACAAGACACCTCAATTCGACCGAACATTTTCCCCGGCTCCTGTTCATTTTTCCTCGCGCGAGATCGTGCGGGTAATACAAAAAAGAGGAGCGAGATATTTCGCGGGCGCTGCCAACGGCGAATGGCCGCCGGAGCTTCGTAAACAAGCGCGCCCGTGTATTTCTATCAATCCCTCAAAGTCGTCGGGGCGAGAAAAGCGAAGGGACGACGATAATTCTCGCGCCCTTCGTCCTCGCGTCTTTCTCATGGAAAGAATTATTCAATTTGCGTGAAAGAAAGCCTGGAATTATCCCGGTGGCAGCATCGGCGTAATGACCATTCGCAAGTACCGGCCGAATTGCATTTGCATAATGAAACACGTGCGTTGCTTCGGCGCATATAAATTTCACAGCGATTTACCGGTTCGCTCGCGACTCATCACCTTCGCCGTGTCTTCCCGCCGGTGCAGCCTCGTTTATTAGCCTGATTTCGGGCGAGCGGGCGTTCTCGACGCGGCACTCCTGTGCACTTATTGTCGTCCCCGTCGCGACCGCCCTCGCGTGAATAGCCGTCGAGAGTGCGTCGACTGCTCCTCGACGATGAAGCGCGCTGCGGTCCGCGAGCTGCAGCGTGTTCTCGCAGCGCCATTCGCATCCCCGTGTAATTAGCATAATGCACAAGCGTGTTACACAAGTTGCATGTCCCTGCCGTCACGTCCGTGTTTCCTCCGAACGTGACGGCACGCGAGCGTGGCATTCCACATAATCGCGCGTTGCAACTCGCGACTGGTCTAAATCACTGCTGATGGA
Source organism: Nixonia krombeini (assembly GCA_022817245.1). Taxonomy (NCBI): domain Eukaryota; kingdom Metazoa; phylum Arthropoda; class Insecta; order Hymenoptera; family Scelionidae; genus Nixonia; species Nixonia krombeini. Next base: position 5,536 of record JABFPT010001284.1, on the reverse strand, counting down.
CGCGCGACCGAAACCCACTCGCTTCGATTGATTCACGACCGAACAATGCCACGCTCATGTTTCATTTACTCCTTCCTCTATCTTCCTTTTTTCCCCTTTTATCTTTCGTTTTCTACTCACCTAGATCTCCGCGTGGTTGGGTCTTTCATGACCATGACCTCTGTGATGTCTCCGTACTTGGTGAAGTATTCTCTGAGACTCTCTGCGAAATAACAATTACGAATAACGTTAATATCACGGTACGACGATTAAAATGTTAATGTACAAAATTGCATTTTTTGTAATGACAGATGCTTCTAAATTTATTACCTTTTTACACGAGTTAAAATGACAGATGGACTCTTCACGGGTATATATTGGGTGATGTAAAAAGTCTCCGCCGTTTTCAGTGGCAAATCAAATGGTAAAAACGGCGGAGACGTTTATATCATCCAATATATGATTCGCATTTTTGTAAATGAAAATTATTCTAAGCAAACAAAAATCCTCAAATCTTTTGACGAGCCATTCGCTACAAAACCACTTAATAATGAAAATAGCTCACAAACGATCATTTAAAAACGAGTGAATTATTTCTCGTTCCTTTATCAAAAATTTTTTCCTGAAGAGATTAACAAATGTAAGGTATGAATCGACATTACCAGAAGTACAACTGAATATTACGTGAAACTTTTATTCCCTTCCGCGTCGTTACCTATGCTCAACGGCATGGAAAAGGCCAAGTTTGCGAAATCATCCCACGTGGGTCTACATTCTAGATCAATTCGCCGCATATGGGCAGTTCGGCGCATTTTCGTACAATTTGATATTTTGGTATCGGGAATGTATTTTCGGCGCGGAAACATCATTAGCCGATTTACCGTTGATAAATTAAGTTCGCTAATTGCATTGTTTGCCAATCATTATATTGCAATTAACATGGCTGGAAACGGCTCGATAGACACCGATAAAACTACAATGCGCGAATCGCACACCCGAAAATAACCAGCCGTGCGTTCCTCCCCGTCGGACACCTCGACCTCGGAAGACGAGCTCGGTAAACACGGATTAACCGATCCATCGGGTCGCTTTGCAAATTCGTCATCTCGTAACTCTCTGCACTCGAAACCATAAAATTGCGGTACGAACGAACCGCGCGATTTATGAGGGAATCAAACTCGCCGGTTGTTAGCGCGCTCGTCTATTAATTTGTTTTCCGTGAAAAGCGAGGGAGGATTTCGACGACGTCGACATTTTAAGCGCGCACTGTAAATTTCGGTTTGCTTGTGCTTTGTGCCGTGGTAGATCATGCGAGTGGGTTCGCCGGGCGTAGCTTCCGTTTGCAAAAGAGATTGCAATCTCGCCGACCCGTGTTCGCTCGTCCTCGACGCCGGTCTTAAAAAACGCTATAAAATATTGACGTTATCGACCGGACCGTCGAGCAAAATGGAATCGAACCCTTGAACCCGCGGCGCATCGCGTTTCGCAAAACTCCGTCACGCGAGACGCTCAGGCGATCGTCCGTATCTCTTGTCTGCCGTTGCCCGCGAATGTATATCGGTGGCCGAACAATTACCCAAACTTTTCTAATTGGCCGAGCTCTGTTTCAGGCCGAATTCAAACTTTCGTTTTTCGCCGTGCAAGGATCGGGATATAATAGACCACCCACCCCTCCCCCCTTCCACTCCCGCGCGTCACGTCGCTGGTAGCGCATTCTCACGCGAGCCGAAAAAGCCTTCGACGGCGCAAAGCGATGATTAATTCAGCGCGACAGTCGGGATCTTCGTAACTCCATCATGGCCGCGTTTCGCGCGTTTACCGACACAATGAAAATCGAATTGATTGCTCGATTACGCTCCGCGACACGCGCGCCGGAATGTTCTCTCGCAACCGATGAAAACGAGCGTCGAGGGAAGCTGCTTGCGACGTTATCACGGACATAACTCAAGCCGAAATCTCGAGTTTCGCCTCGTTCCCCGTTTTGCTCTTGTTTCGACATTTTTTCGCGGCTCTGTTAAACTTTTGTTCCTCATTTTAGTTTTCTCCACGCATATCCTGGCCACCGCATGACTCGGAGCGTTGCGAGGATGAAACTGGCGTTTGGCCAATATGGCCGCGCTCCAAATATATCTTACACCCTATCTAATTGTACGCTGTTTTATCCAGACTGTTGCGAAGAACTCGTACCGTTCGCCAGTTACTTGCCTATTCGGCCGAATGATTTTTGACTTCGATAAACCGCGGCGTATCTCGCTCGTCTCCCAGACTCCCCCGCCCACGACCAGACCAAATCTGGCTAAATATTCCTCAACCTTGCGCGCATATCTGCCGATTAAAACCATTCGAACAGCGACGTAGATGCCGTTGACGCAGTATCGCCATCTCTGGCTTCGTAATTGCCCGAGAATCCTAATTAACAAAACAGTCCCGTATGCAGTTCGGCGGTGAAAAATAAAAAGAAAACAGTGCGAAAGTAAGCGTGGAGCGGACGTCTCTACATGAATTATCTTCGGGGAAATCGAGAGCTGGGAAAAAGTTCATGTGCATAATGTTGCGCGAAACGAGGTAAAAAACGAGGGAGATGCGGCGATGCACGGAAAGACTTTCCGGTGATGAAAATTCATTCCCGAAGTAAGCCTACGAGGCCGTAAAGGCTTGAAAATATGACGCAAGTTCGCCATGAAAAACGGATGATCTCTTGTCGTGTTGGGAATACGTTACACTCTCGGCGCGCGAATTTTTTATGTTGCGTCTTTTGAATAAGTCCGCGTAACACGTAGTCTCCGCCTGGGCGACAAATAAAGTCGGATGGCGAAGCTCTCGTTGAATGCAAATTTATTTAAGGAGGAAGGTAGTTAAGGGAAAAGTATCCTTAAAAACCTGCAGCAGACGTTCCACGCGAACGCGAGCTGCTATGGGCGAATCCGGGTGCGATAAATGAGACGAGGTCGCGAGAAAAATGCAGAAAAGGAACAGTTCCGTTGGGCAGAGCAGTATCCGGAGTATCCGATGGTGCCTTAAGTTGTCTCGGGACGCGGATTGATGGAAGCAATTCCGTCGTCGCGGGGACCACTTTTAAAACGTCCCGTATCGAAATTTACGGACGTCGTTTCCTTAATTGTCCGCCGCGCGTGCCGCGCGAAGTGGAAGGGTGGCGGGATGTGCGTCGCCCCTTTCGCTACTTGCTCGCCTCGGACGAAAACAACGGGCGGAGACGTAAAAGTCCTCAACAGGTCCTGCCGCTGAATATTAAGTCACCGGCGGCGTCCGCGCCCGTCACGTCGGATATGCGAAACGAGCGTTGGCCGCCAACAAATTGCGAAGCGCGATTAACGAGGCGAGATCGGGAAGGGAGATACGCGCGGCAACGCGGGAGCGTTTCGAGTACTGGAGAAATCGCGATTCGTTAATCTCCCGGCAGGTACGCGAGGGAATGGAATACCGACGCAACGAGCCGGACATATATAACCGGGCTGGATGTAATTATTTTATTAGCACGACGACGACACGCGAGGCTCACGTGTACACGCCATATCGGCAAGCGCAGTCGATCGCGTTACACTGACCCACCTGGCACCGGGCGTTCTCTCGCCCCGGCCGAGCCACTCGCGCCACTCGCGCCGGGAACCGCTTGCGAAATCGAGATCGGCGGTCGAAAGCGATTATCTTGATATGCCCCGCATCTCGAGATGATTAAGCGCAAAAGACGGAGCGAGATTGGTAGAAAGGACGAAGCTACTTCCGGCCCCGCGTGCCTCGGTCGCGTTTATTAATGTTCGCATCGCGTGCCCAGCGACAGCGCCGCGTAGCCATTCAAAGCAGGCCTCCGCTACACCCACATCCGTTGACCCGCGCTTTGTTCGCTATGCCGCCCGCGTAATAATGAATATTTACAATGGCGCAACTCCCGATGCCCGGCCAACCTTTAGCGGGAATAAAATTTTCGAATTTTCGGAACCTCCGCGAAAATCTCATCGGGAGGTTATAGAGGCGAACCGTAGCCGAATGAAGATTGAGCGTACGGCTGAGTGCGGCGGAGAAAAGATTTCACGTCTCCAGCTTGCTCGAGTGTTTTTCTATTCACAGAAGGCTTGCATAAAGTTCCTATACACCAACTTTTATACTGCCCTATCCCACGTCCTGCTGCCGCAATTTTGTAGGATAAGGATCAAGAGAGGGAATGACGAGAAGGGTTATTTTTCCCATCCCGACGGGCCGTTCATTGAAACGAATGGTTCCTTCCACACCCTCCGCTCCCCTCGGCGAGATACGAAAGGAGGCTGAGGCCGTCGCTGCCGTCGCCGCCTCCGCCACCGCCGTTAGCTTCTCTTCCAACTTCTTCACGATCCCGTGGATCCATTTTTTCTTTCATCTCTCCCCGTCCGTCCCGTCTCCCTGTCCCGCTCTCTCCACCCCGCTGCCACTTAACCTGCCGTCTTCATCCTACCGTAACTCGAGAATCCGACGGAATAACTTATCTCTTGCCAAAGCACTTAAAATTCAACCCGCGGTTACATTATTGAATGAACGCGGAAACTTTTTCCCGGCGATGCTCGTAATTAACGCGGCTTTCAGCGCTACTACGCGAGCGCCGACGAGAGCGCGCGCGCGCGCGACCATGATGAATCGTCAAACCGCGATTAGCTCGAGAAGCGTTAACAATGCGACAAGCGTCACGCGCGCTATTCATTTGTACCAACGAATACAGCCATTGCATTGCTCTCGTTCGCGTGTCAGATCTATTTTGATGTTGTCGCAGCGTAGTATCCCAAAAGGAACAAGCGGAACCGGCGGAAAGGAGCTCGCGCGGCGTCACCGGCCGCAGCCCGTACTAAGTTAGGCCGTAACCCGTCGCCGACCAGTCGCTGCTCTGTCTCTCTCTATCTGTCGCGCGGCGACGTAAGCGCGGACGAGGCTCAACACCAGAACAAAAGGGTACGTACGCGTTCCCCGACGCGTTTGTCATGGAAATGTACGTTGCCGCGTCGGGATGTAAACGCATGGCTATAAATAAATATCCGATAAGAATTGCCGGGACGAGAATAGGAAAGTCGGCATTAAGCGCGGGGCCAGGAGAGGCGCGGGGAAATGACGCCGTCGGATTCGGTAAGCGTGGCTATAGATTGGTGTGTCTGCATGTAGTACAGAGATGGGTGACAGAACACCAAACCCACCTGGCCGTGAGCCAGGGCTGTAGGTAGGCGCTGCATGGTTGCATATTCAATGCATAGTGAGAGTATAGTGAGTGCATAGTGGGTGCTCGCAACCCCCTCCACCGGCCGCATGGGTGCCCGCATTGCAGCTATGGCCCAACATCCTAATAATGGCAACCACGCAGGTACAAATCTATTCCCACTTGCGCCGTACCACCTAACACCCCCCCCCCCCCCCCCCCCCCCCACACCCTCCGCCCCCAATGACGGTGTACCTTCCCCATCTTCGGCTCTCCCCACCTTTTTCCTTGCCCCCCACCCTTCATCCCCGCGCCCACGCCATCACATCTCTGCTTCACAGTGCATGCATCTGAGCCCGGAGGCCCTCACACGGTCGACCCCCC
>JABFPT010001280.1:12188-27109 GCA_022817245.1 Nixonia krombeini | reverse complement strand
CGTCTTGCGGGTCGTTTCCGGCACGGAATACGAGACTTGCCGATCTCTCTCTCTCGCCGATTCGAACGCGTACGCTCACGCGGCAAAACGACCGGCTGAATATTCATACGGCTTCGTTCTCCGCCGCACAAAGGCGGATTCAATTACGCGCGATTGCCCGCCTCCCCGTGCAGTTGCGCCAATTTTACGCTTATTGGTACGTAAATACGGACCGCCATCGCGCTCGTCGTGCTACCTGCGTGCGCGCCGGCTCGCGACACTACGCGAATCCGTGAACGCGTGCCGACGCGAGGGTCGGGTAATCGGCGACTAGCGCGGGGTCGCTAAAACGGCGAATGCCTCGCATATACCGCGAACGGCACCATCTTCGCTTTTAACGACCGCGACGTTTACCCGAGCCCCGAGATTGGGATATGCTGATATGGGGAAATTCAATAAGTTTAGTCGCCGCTGTGTAAAATATCATTCGGGAGAACGTTCGCGTTTATGGCAACTTGCCGGGGTTCATTGACTGGGGTAATGACTGAGAGCTGGCGGTTGGAGGGGAAGCGAGGGGAAACAAGCAGGGAAAATAGTTGTGGGGTGAGCGGTAAGATTTTCGACGTTTTTAAAGTCGGTTTGTCAGAGGGTTCAATGAAATGCAAGAATGACGAATATCGGCTAGTCTGCTTTAATTGGGTCACTTAATATTAAGCAATTATAGTATGTAATTGATTAATTACGTTTCATTAATTGTTTATTTAATTAATTTTTTGATTTAATCATTATTAATTGATTAATTATCATGTATAATTGATATATATATAATGATATATATATATATCATATATAATCAATTGCAAAGTAACTGAGTCAATTTTTTTTTTGACTACTCGTAATGATGTCACAAGCGGTAATGTAATTTCAAATCATATATTTGTAACGTACTTTTCGATCATTGTTTCCGATTCTTACGTTATTTTAAATGATTTACATTAAATACGTATTATTAAAGACGTACTAACTACTTTTCTCACTGTACAACGTTAACTGAGAAAACAACAGTTGAGATCCAATTCGCGTGAATTCAGTCAATTGAATTTACAGTTTTAATTTTACTGGGATTAACCGACACTTCCATTTACCGTGGCTATTGATTTGACACTTTTCAGTCAAAAAGGCTTAAACTTCGGTAAAACTGACTGAAATTCCGAGTACGAAACTAATCTAAAAAATGACCATCAGGTCTGAGACATTCGTTAAAAATGATTTTGCTTACCAGTTGACATTAACTGAACTTTGTAAGTGTGCATATTAGAATTTACCGCGAAACATTCAATTTATGTGATAAGCATAGGATGGCGTGCGTAATAAGTTGTGATAAGCGTGAATAAAGTGGATTTGTCCCCTTGTCGCTCGCGACCGCCGAGTGGTCTGTTTCCAATGGATGGGTATCCGCCAAAAGGTATTTATTGTAAATCTTTTGTGAACTTTCGCAGATTAAAATAATTTTCCATTTGTTATGTAGAGCGGACCTAGATTTGATACGCGAAACTGTCTAAAACATTTCGTCCGCATTCACATATAAAGTTCTAACATATTGTGCTACCGAATAATTGATCCGTAGACGATCGTGATCCATGAAAAGTTATTTAACGAAACTAATTTTCTAATGATTGAAAGAATCTGAGTGGACCACATCAAAAGGCTTCTTGCGTGAGACAATATTGAATTGCACAGTGATTGATACTGACAGTTTTCACTGAGAGAGAACGCAAATTTGATGTTGCATAGAAATTATCTTTGTAAATGTGATGTTAGAGAGCCGTTTGTATTTTTATATTTTGAGCTGATTTCATGTATGAATTCATTACTGAGAATAACTTGATTTTCTATTCTACTCAAAAATATTCGATCTACTAGTAATTTGAACTGCAATTTGGAGACGTATATTTACATTTATTATTCACCAAAACCTTATTATAATGAATATTAAACTGCTTAGGCGAAATACAAATATGTGTGTACATTTTAAACAAAATAAAAAGGTTACAACTTTTTGAATGGCGTACTTCCTCGACAAATTCCGCAAGGACCTACATCTCTACAGGGTACGTATCAAACAGTACAATAACGTGATCTCGTTGTGGCCCGACCTCAAGGTACCCTGATCAATGCTCTGCCAATACGTCTACGTCAACTTCTGACCAGATCACTGAGCGCAAACTAAATCATCGAAAAAAAGCCGAGTGCATACTGAATCATCGACGTCCGACGTGCATCGCCGTGCCATCCCGTTGTTATGATTATTGTATCACGTGTCGCATTCGTAAGGCGACGCGTGCAGGAGCGTGATCGCCGGCCGGTCGGCGAGGCGCGCAGCGACGTGTATATCACGGAAACGGGAGGCTTACGACGGGGATGTCGTCGTCGGTGCACGCAGTTACGCAGGACGCACGAGATTCGCCGGCTGTGTTGTTCGTACGGGCGAACGGGCACATTGGCTTACACCCGATGATTACAATCAACGGCCATTCAGAGAAACCACCGCCGCCAATCGCTCTATAATACAGTCGCTGTTTTACTTTCCATCCGAATCGTGCGAGTTGCCACGCGACCGCAATCACTGCGCCGTTTGCCAGTACTTAGTGCCTTGTTTAACAAATAAGAACGAGGCTACGGCTAAACAGCGGTTACCGGCCATTACCGGTCAGAACGCGCGCCGCTTCTTCTCCGGAGCTCTTTCTTTTACTTTCGTTCGGTGGATCGACGCCGCGGAAAAACATTGTTCCACGAGCGATCGTGATATCGATCGCTTTGCCGATCCCTTTCAAAGCGGCGATTGTTCACGGATCTTTTTGCGGCGCTGGACGACTTTACGCAACGTGCCATCCAGCGAAATCGTTGAGGGCTGTTGATCAATTAAAGGAGAGAAAATCGAAATAGTCTTAAAGGTTGGCGATTGCGTTGAGAAATCAGGAGCGACATTTCCCTTAGTACTCCACTACCTCAACTATTGTTTGTGTATATATGTACACATAAATTGGGCATTAAATATCGTGGAAGTCAAAATTAGTTCCCATATAACTTTCATACGGTATATTTCTCTGACTACTTTGGTCACTCAATCGGTTATTGTATTAATAACTCCGACAATAATTGATTCGTTCGACATAATCTACTTTAACTTGATCCAATATTGACCGAAATCGGATCCAGTTGCGACCATTTCTACGTGATCACTATTTACTTGTGAATATATGTGATTACCTTTTTCGCCATCCGGACGAACGTCGTTAAGGGTTTAATCGTTAAAGGTTACCTTCGAGAATAATTCCATCGCCAATCAATGAAATAATTGAATATGCATCGCGACTCGCGATAAACTAACTCAAATACCCACTAACGTAGAATTTACATGGAAGATCGCGGATCGCAAATTATCTCCCTTCAGTGTGCAATGCATAATTCATTATGTACAACATGTATTTAGCGTGTTTACAGTAAACTTAACAGACGACTTACGCGCGTAAATTACGTTTAATCTGATGTAATCGACCGTTAACCATTTTCCATATTTATTCCGGGCTTCACTTGCCAAAAAAGCGAGCGGCAAAATCGCCAAATATTTAAATTTACGGTTAAAATATCCGTTTACGATGCAATCTTGAACCGTTGATATAAAATCGCATTTGTCACATAACCTCAAAGTCAAGGTATAAATTGTAATTCATAATATAACTTTATAGTCGAGATTTAAATTTGAAAATATGAATTCTAACATCAAACTTGAGACGCAAATTTGTAACATAGTCTCAAACTTGAGGTAAAAACACAAATGCGAGCAATTCGCGTGTAAAAAGCAACGTTGTTTAACCGTTGACACGCAAAGCGCGACGTTTCATACGAATTTAGGGAATTTGTGTTCCCCTGCGCATAATCCGCGTACCGTTCACGGTTCGCAGCAACGATGGAAACAATGGAAGAAAGGCCTTTTTTTAGCGGGCAACAACACAGGAAATTGTCGCGATAAAAGTGCGAGCCGGTAACCGGACGATACGCGACGGCATACGCCATTAGACGCGGAGCGTTGCATTTTGTTTTACGCTTAATTTCGGCAGTTTCAGTCGCTCGCGCTAACAAGCGCGGTCGCGCGGCGCCCGCTCGCGTAATTAACAGCACTAATTTTAATTGCTGCCTAACAAAGAGCGGATGAGTACGGATTCCCACGGGATGCGTGCCTCGCTGATGAACGATAATTCAGACGAGACTCCCTTTAATTCTTTTTAGCGTCTCTGCCCGATTCCACCTGCGCGTGTGCCGTATGAACTTGAATATTCCGTGATGTTCGCTGTTTTCCGCCTATTCCCTTGTTTCCTCCGGATGCGGGTAAAGTATTTGATGAATTTTGCAACTCGGCTCTCGCTTAATTTGCGTCTGAGGTATGAGATGCGATTAGTGTTTCATTACTGCTTTCACGTGTATTCCTTAGCGGGCCATTTTTATTGCCATTCGTCTATCGATCCCGGTACAACAAGTTTTGAGTAGTATGTTTCAAAACCGATCATCAAAGTGAACTTCTCGTGACGAAGTGATAATCCAAACTGCCATTTCAATACTAACCTTCATTACCTAACATCAAATTTGTATACACTTCATACATTCTTTGACTTAAAGATAGAAAAAAGAAAGCAGTCTAACCGCTAAGTTCCGAACAAACGCAGAAACGTTCTACACGTTTCCACCACCAGGGCGCCATTTTGTTTTCTTATTTATTCACCACGCAAGCCCCAGTTCAATCTGTTAAGTACGCATATCTGTGTATCGAACGTGCCTCGTAAGATAAATCTTTCCCGCAAAGCCATCGTCTCGGTCCTTTTTTCCAGCGTTCACGACCTGTCGAATAACTGGCTCGGCGATAGATAGGTTCGGGAAATCATAGACAGTGACAGTGATGGGTCTCCTGGGCAGATAAGCCTGCTGGCGAATACACAAGCGTTGTCGCGCTCGTGAATAAAAAATTGGCATCTGGTTGACCAGACCACCTCGAATTATGGACCATATTCCAAACGCACTTTGGAAGATTGTTATTGCACTCCCCCCACCCCCCTCCACAGTTACCTACCTCTGGGAAGGTACTTCACCCGTGGACTTCCACAGCCTCCCCCTCCGCTTCTGTGTTCCGTGCGTTAACGCGATGAAATTTCACCCTCGCTTCTTCGCATTGTCCGCAGCGCGCGGGTTCACTTGCCACGAAATATTAGCGGAAATAACACAATTTACGCGATCGCGATGGAGGTGAAACCGCGCTCGTAATACTCCGCTTATCGCGCACGAGATCTCATTCTTAACCCCCGGCGAGCAACTACGCGTATCTTCACGGATATGCACTGCCTTTGATTCCGACTTTACATCGCTCCCGACCAAAAGTGCATAGTTTAACAAGCGCGTGATAAGCTTCTCATTATCATCTACAACATAATTTATGTCTCGCTTATCGATATTTTAGTCGGAGGGATTCACCGTTCGTCTGAGGAATGTCTTGCTTCGCTAAGTAAGTTATGGCGACTGGAAAAGACGTATAGGTTATACCATAAATCTAGAATATTACGAAGGAAGGATCGTTCCAATTCTATCGGCAGGTTTCGTATCTTTTTACTAGTGAGGACAGTCTAGCCTTTATTTTATTTTTTGTTTTTATGGATTACTTCCTCAACCTAAAACAATTCACCGAATGGCACTGTTTCCTTTACTATGTATATTTGCAGTTGTAACGATACGGATGTTGAGTAGCGTTGGATGTTTCAAATAAGAAGGCAAAATACGTGAAAAAATATCTAAAACACATTATAAAAAATAGAATCATTTCAAATATGTATATTAAAACAAAAATTTCTCCCCAAAATTCAACTCACTCAGTGAGTCAGTTCATCTCCCCAAACTGTTACCAGTCCTTTTTGCAGCAGACAATTATTATACATTTAATTACCCGCTTCCCCGCAACAATGTTTCACTGGGAAGGAATAATAGCGTCCGTATCCGTGCGCCCGCGCATTCTTCGCACTTTATGACACTCGTATTTCCCTCCGTCCGTTGTTCCATTGCAGGGAAAAATGGTCTCTCTGGTCACCGAAATCGTTTCGATTTGGCACGCACCGTCGTCAAAGTAGCTCCGCAGTGGAATCAATTCCCGCGACGGTCCACCGACGATGACAAATCGCCACGGCACGTGGAAAAGAGCGGCGTAGTGAAGTGGACACTCGGCTTTATTACGGCATCATTAATTACCGGGTAATGTCCCGGGAAACGATAACATTGAGAAAAGTAATAATACCGATAGCCGAAGCTCATCTCAGAGGGATTAAACGGGGTGGTAGTGAGGGAGGTGGCGGTCAGAGGGTGGAAAGGGTGAGGGAAGTGAACGGGACAACGAAACTGTCCGGGTCTCGCGAATATCCGAGCATCGCTATTCGGTTAGTTAATGGGATGACTGCTGGAAGCGGGACGAGCGTGTCCGAGTCATTCAACAATGTCAGCGGGACGAGTGGGGAATAAATGAAATGCATTTCCATGGAGTGCATACTTTGATACTCGCTGACTATTAATATCGTTGTATGACAGGTTGACTAATGATGCTCAATAACACAAGCACGGCTTTGACATTACGAGATTAAAGTCCCGCGGAAAAGCGCGATGAGGAAAAGGGAAGAAGGAAATCGCGATTCGACTTCGCATCGCCGATCGCCGGGCGGCGTCATTTATTTCCGTTAGAGGAGGTACGACGCGGCGAAAGGGGTGCGGGCGAGACTCCGCGCGCGGAAAGAGACAATGATCGGTCCGTCTGCACAACGGCTGGACACAAAGGAAGCTGTAAATCTATTTTGACGTTGCGCCGAAGGGCAGAGCTTCTTAATTGAAAAATGCGAGGAAGCTGGACTTTTAATTGAATCACCAAACGCTTTGTGAGATCGGACGGCGACGATCGCGTCGCTCGGAGAATACGACGAGCAACAATAAAATACTGCTCGTTAAGGAGATTTTGCTGTGTTGATGAACTACGGCGCGAAAATATTGCCCTCCGAGTTAAATTGTCGCGAAAAAAAAAGATATTTGAAATTACGTTTTTCCGTAAGACGAGGGAAAGTAATGTTCAACGAAGAATTCGTGTCTTTCATTTCTTTTTTAATTAATCCAACGATACAAACACTTTTTTGTTACATAAAGGTTGTATTTAACGAATTTTTTTCATCGATTTGACGAAAGACTTGCCATTTCGAACTGATCAAATTTGTTATTTCCATTAATGGCGGATTAAACAGTTGTAAGAGCAGATTGCACTTGAACTTTATCGCGAGCATTACGTTTCAAAGTGTGTTGTAAATCGATAATGGGAATGCGTATGAAACACGTTGTTAAGTCACGTAATGAAGTTAAATAATTAGCAAGTGCGTGCAAGTTGCACATCAGATACCACTAACGAAGTTAGCTCGTCTGGCCTCAACACCTTATATATAGGTTAATAAACGATTGCATTATCCCGTGATAAGTGCGGTAGTAGATATATTTCGATCACACGCCCGATCATTCTTGCACCAAGAAAAATTTAATTGTTGAAATTACCGTCCACAATCGAGAACTATGCGAAATTTTTTCAAAAGGAATAATTTTTGTTAACGTCTCTAATAATTTTTATCAAAAAAAATTGGTAAAAGGTGTTGTCCTCATTTCACCTATTTCTGTACCGTGGTAACCATTGCAAATTCGTTGGTGAAAATATTTTTTACGCACACATACACATGTAATGTTATTGTATATGTGTACGAGGTTGCAATATTAAAAATAAATGAATATATTTATAAAAGTAAAAAAAAAGTAATAAATATTTATTTTACAAAAGTAAAAAAAGTAATAAATATTTATTTTACAAAAGTAAAAAAAAGTAATAAACATTGTATTCCATTATAAGTGGAATATTCGAAATATAAAAAAGAAACGTCGATTCTCTTCGTTGTATTAATATGCCAGTAAAGTGTCGTGCTTAAGCATGAAGCTTTGTCCAACACGTTACAACTTGTTGCAAGACAGACACGTGGAATCAAATTCTGGCTATCGCATTAGACGACACCGGCTTACTTGACATTCATAGCGAGTAACATCTTTACGATTCGCGTCAACATAAAATCCGAATGTCGGAAGCGTAGGTTTTACACCTTTTTTTCGTACCTTGCATGAGACTCGGGGGACGAATAATTCAACCATTCGACCGTTCCACTGAATCACAATTATTCGATTGTTTTACAAATACAGTCACTGCAGTATAAAATACATCTGCACAAATTTCGTCCAAAGTTACAAAATAAGAATATTCTTGACGGTTGTTTGGCGACATAGTGACTAACCGTGTGAAGAAACTCGAGAAGAGTTACGTGAGACTTTGAGTCTCTTATGTATTCGAGCGTTTTCCAACTCGGCTACATTATGACTCAATAGCAGTGTCCACCGGTGGATGAAGTGCGTTCTTCTAAAAATATACAAAAATCGGGGTCACTTTGTGTGTATAGACACGTGAATAGGCGGCGAATCTCTCTGCCGGCGCAGGCCGAAAGTCAACGTCTTCTGAACAGTTAGAATATGAGTCACCTTAGAGCTCCCGAGTCCCGGCATGACGCCACATATGAGTTGGTACCTACCTTCGGAAGCCAACCCTTCTTCGTTCCACCAGAGTCGCCGCTGGCTTTGCTACACGCACAACCTGGCATTAGTCATCATCGACCTTCCTGGACACACCGCATTAAAAATGTAATCCAATAAGAAGCGACTAGCTGTGAAAAACGCTTTCATCCTCGGTAATTTCTATCCTCGAATCGGCGATCGATCGCGACGATTCATTAAAAATGTGGGAAACCTTTCCACGTGTCACTGCTGTATCAATTTACCTTCCTCCATTTTCACCTTTACACCAACCCTTTCTTCGCGGTGGACGCTGCCGCGGGTATACACTCCGGCGTAGACAGAATTGTGCGTCGTCCTTGGAGAGAGTAGTTTTCTAAATGTTAAATAAAGGAAAAAAAAGTACACCAGACTCGGCGTAAGCGGAACCAATTGTTCCAACACCGACTATAGACGACGGTGGTCTCCACAATTTGGTATATGTCGGCTGCATTTGACATTCAATTATATAATCAACTCAATTTATAAATTGAGTATTTGTCATACGTTATTACTCAGCGACATAATTCTCTAGCAAAATCAAAACGCAATTAAAAAGTACCATACCGCAATTATATCTTCCGGTTTTTACGAAACATTCTTCTTTCTTTTGGTTCAACAGTCATCGTTAGTTTTCCTCACATCTTCCACTTGATAAATTACGGCAAAGAATCATTTTGCGTTGGAGTTACCGATAAGCCGAGGTGTGAGAACTGTTGGTGTGAATCGATACCGACTGATGCAATCTTTCGCGTGATTGAATCAAACAAGAGATATCATCACCGCTTACACTTTATTGAAACGTACAACTTTCCGGAATTTCTCCTGGAAGAAAATACTTCCCCGCCAATCGTCCACTTTATTTGGGCGGTGCCGGTTTCGCACGGTCGCCAAGCGAGGAATCCACTTAATGAGAATGAGAGGCATCCGCGCGACATGAAAAGGGGCGCATTTTTAGGCTAACTTATATGATCGTATTCGCGACAATGGCGGATGTTTGCGAAGAATCCAGCGAAGAATTCAGCCGTGCGTCGTGATCGAGTCTGTTACATTGTCCTCATCCGTGGCGGGTCGTCAGCAATAACTTTTGCATCGCGACGAGGGAACAAAGCACAGGGAGGGAGAAAAACGCATAGGCATCTAAAATCTAGACTCGCGACGTCGACGATGTTGTGCAATCAGTCGTTGAACTTTTGCGTGCAACGAGACTGCAACATGACGCATCCAAGCGATGCTCCGTCGGAAATGCGCCGCGCAGGTTACCCGCCGCAGCTATGTAATTATTTTTTTCCCAATGATACACCGCCAGACGAAAACGAGGGTTCAAATATTTTAAATCAACAAGCGCGCTCGACAACTTACCTCTATTAAGACTTTAATGCGGTTCCAGTTGTTACCAGATGTCATTATTTCGCAATTCTTTTTTTTATTCTGTACTTGTCATTGGAAGGTTACCGTACATCAGGATAATGATACGCTTTAAACGTTCGATTAATACTCGTTCGTGTACACACTACTTAATTTTGCGTAGAACGTTCGCAAATGAGAATTTATCAATATTTCAACAAGCATTGAAAATGTTGTGGTTTGAGTCGAGAATTATTAAAGAATATTCGGAAATTATACATCAATAAAAACTTAACAAGTCTAACCCAGTCTGACGTGTTGAAAACATGTTTAACCTGACCTCTTTCCAGTCTTATTTCTTTAATTCTATGATTAGCACAAATTTACTTTAATAAAAGTAACGTCTTTAAATCACGAATATTCCAGAAAAATGATTTACTTACTGCCAATAAAGATGTCAGTAAAGCCGAAGAAACTTTATCTCCATCTATGCCTTTTCGTATCTTTCCTCAAACTTTACACTGATACGTTTGTATTAACACATAAAACAGACAAAGACGGCGATACGAATGCTCAGAGAAAGAATAAAGAAGGGAACGTTATGACTTCAAAATTTGCACAGGCAGGGAATCTCACTCGGTCCGAACAAACGTACTTTGCTGTAAACAAACATTTGTTCAGGACGTGGAGAGTAGCATCGTAACAATGTAACTTGTTACTTATAATCGGGTAGTCACAATGTTGCCATAGGTAATGCACAACATCGACAGGGCGTTTCTTGTCACTTTCTTCTACCTGGCCTGACGCAACCTTGAAAAAGTCCAAGGCGTGCTGGACTTTTTTCCTTGTTCTATTCTTCGCAACCGCTGACCAATGCGAGCGTTCAAAAGATGTAGCTCTCGAATCCTGTAACCCTACCTCGCCTACGATCTTACTACTGACCTGGCCTCCGCAACATCTTATTTGTATTCCCTGTATTTCTATCCATTGAAAACAGGAAAGAATATCATCCTTGTGGAAGCTAAAAAAAAAATTTGCAGCGTGGTAACTTCAGCCAGATATATATTTCTGATGAAATTTCAAAAGACGATGTTAAAAATATCGCGATATGTTTATGCATATTGATCCTCTCCCACGATGGAATCGAGAAATTGACATGAATTATGCACCATTTAATTACCGCCCTCTTTTGCCGGTACGTAGGAAAACAAAGCCGCGAGTTTATGGCTTCCATGTCCGTCAAGGCTCGGGAAACTTTCTGCCCGATATTTTTTTTTTCTTTTTTCCTAGATGGGAATAAAATTCGCTTGAATTATAAATCAACCGCGATGTGATATCCAAGTTTTTAATTACATTTCGAAATATTGCACTTCAACTCGAAGCATCTGTTTCTTATTTTTCAAGTCTTTCCGATCAATACTAAAAAAAGAAAGGGTTCAATTATTTTGCGAGTTCGTTGTACAGCGTTAAACTTAATTTAATCGCGTGTCATCGTATTTACTGTTACTGCGTACAATGAAAAATAAAGAAATGTATGACGAAGTTGAATGGTAAAAATTGAGTGGCCACAAAGTGCAATAATGGTTATCATTCTTTCCGGCGAGCTGACGTGACATCTCGCTACGGGTCGTATTTCGTTTGTATGACGCGGTAAGAAAATGTTCGAGTATTATGTTTTCTTCTGCAAAGATCCGGATTCGAGGGAGTCAACGATGCACCTGCAAGTCGAGACAGGCTCCAACAGGTCCACGGCGTGTCTGCTCGCCGATCCCTTGTCCCTCCCCCTTCAACCTTTTTACTACGACCACAGTTCCTACAAAAATCACGCTACTGCGGAGAGAATAGACCCTATGACCGGCCAGTGCGTCTAAGTGTTTCCTATTCTGTATTGTGCAGCTGCGTGGCAACGCCGACAATAATAGCCTTGACAGAAATTGTTTGTTGCGTTAATTGCGAACCCAAAACCTCTACTGGTTTTACATTCTTTTTAACACTTCACCTTACAAACAAATATTACACCGCATAAATCACATTATATGCCACAGTAATAATTACTATTATGATATTATTATTATTGTTGTTATTGTTGTTGTTATTGTTGTTGTTCTTGTTGTTGTTATGTTATTGTTAATACAGGTGTACGCCTCGGTATTATCTTTGCCAGTACATTACAAATTAGCTTTACATCATTAAATATAAAGCAGCTTATGCTAATCCCGATATTTACTATTAAAAATGGTTGGATAATAATATTAGGAAAATGAAGTCACGTGATTGAGGGTGCTGTTGGTAGTACAGGTCAAAGAATAATATAGACGAGATGATACTTTTCATTCCGTTGTATTATGTCAAAGCAAAGTTTAAAAAGTGCCTACCGTGCAAAACTGCCTCATCCGGCACAAGTCTTTTTCGAGATTTCGTGAAAAGACCTACTCCAAGCAAACATGGTAAATGGCGATGGGTGACGGGTCTCAAAAACTGGTCTGCCATATCTTTATGAGATCTGTCTCAGACCTGCACAAAGAGGTCTCTGGCCTGACTTCCAGGAACTAAATCACGTTTTCCACGAGTTTTGGATCTTTTACCACGAATGGAATATCTGCCAACGCGCAGTCCAAGAGATTTACGATCCCGTTTAAAGTTCGATCGTATAGACTTCTCAACAGGTGGATTACGTTTTTATTGGACAATTATAGGAGAATTTCTCGGCGGATTATTCAATATATATTTGGCAGGATCGTTCCATCAGAGACACGCATCGACGTTTATTGTTGGGTCTTAGAATCGTAACCTCAAAATAGTGTAAGAGAATCCCCTCTAATTTATTACGCTGAAGAAAATGTTTGTTCGTGTCAATATCCAGCTTCGTTCCTTTTACATGACGTCACAGAATTGTTTATGTGTAAAATAATACTTATCTTGTAAATTGTGGACATACGTATATAACGAGTATAAATGAATTCAAATGAAGACACTTTTCAAAGTTTTATCATAATTTTTATATCGCGTGGCGGTACTTAGTTGGTGTCAATTTGGTGTTAATTTGCGCACTTTACTGACATTCGTAATTTGGAATAAAAACAAGTTCGTTTCCCTCTTGCACAAAGACCAGAAGAGTCAAATTTGCTTACATTCCAATATGCCGCACATCCAATGTCCTTTTCCACTTCTTGATGCGAGATTCCTCTCGCACAAAGGAGAATTGTGTCTCGCTTCGAATCAATTCCCCTCGAGTCGAGAGGTTCTCGAGAAAATCTCTTAGAGAGAAAAATTACCCCTGTTTTCAATTATTTGATTCGGTGAAACGAAAAAGAAGTTTTTATTCGTAATAAAAGTGCGCGGGTAAAAGGTTGAACAATAAGAGGTAATTTCGCAAAAGGGGCAGTCGGAACAATGAAATTCGACCATTCTACACTCTGTGGTTAGTGTGGGAGGTTGGCTCGCGTGTTAGATCGATCACGATAATTTCCTCGTGAGAGCCACGTTTCTGGATCGCGAGAAGTTTCGGTAGTGCCCCACTGCCATGGGAAATTGCCCGGAGCGGGCAAAGATCATATACATTATATAAACGAGAGTTGTTTCGTTAATTATGGTAGTTGGGATGAACCGGCGGGCGAAACACCCCTAACACCACAAAATTATGACAGCGTTCCTTATCTCCGGCCAGTGTATGAAAAACAGCAGAAAAATTAACGTATTTCGGGACTATGATGCAGCGATGTGATTAATGCACCGGGGCTAATGCACCGTGGATTTGATTAAAAAAGAAGGGCGCGCGGTGCGCGATGCTGGGCAGACATTTTAAGTTAGGAATATGTACGCGGAGTACGGTCTTTACTCCACCTATGAATATTGAAATTTCTGTTTTATATTTCACGAGGGACAGGGGATCAAGCTGGAAAAATATACGATGAAAAATCCCGGGATTAGTCGTTCGACACGCATGCAAGGCATACTGTACTTTCCGCAATGTGGAAAACCCAGTTTAAAACAAGGTTGTTTAGCGAAGTACGCTTTTGCAGTTTTATTGCCTTTTTGGATTCCGATCGTTTTTGTTTAACAAAATTATATACTTTTTTCCTATCGTTTCATGAAAATCGTTCATGTCGAAGTTAATGTGTAAAAAGTTTATTGAATAATTGAGGTTATGTAATACAAGTAGTAATATTTACAGTTTCTGAAACATGTCTTGTAACGTACAAACAATTTTCTTCGAAATCGAAAGCTGCTCGATATATTTCACCCCTTGATACGTCCTAAGGTTTAATTAACCTCCGTTAATTGCCAGTTCAAATCTGTTAACTCCTCTTCAAAAAATGTTTGCATCACGTGACTCTAAAAACATTTTCACATAAATAATTGTAATGTTTTGTAACATGCAAATAAACTGAAATAGAAAAACAGTAGAAATGTCTTTGTCATCTTTCTCACCTTCCAATAATGAAGATTGGGCGAGCAACATAAATGACGCGGGAAAATATACAATTCTATACTGAATTCGAAACTAAGTTTGAAACTAATTTGCATAAAGTTTGAAAAGACGCGATGGTTATTGACACCTAGATCAAGTATTCAATTATAACTTTGCCATTTTATAGCGGAGCGTGTCATCGTAAGAACGATGAGGATAAATAATTGAAAGATGGCCATCGACTGCGCGCCTCTCCATCATCCGCGTGAACGCGCATCACCAACGTGTATGTCCTGCCGTTATATTTTTGTACATATCCTTTCCGATAATGTGTTCCAAGAATAAGTGGATCCGTTTGCATTAAGAACAATTTTGTCAATTGATTTATCCTGCCGCGGATATGCCACACGCGCGACAGTTTGACAGCCTTGATATAAATTAGAGACGCTGAATAATGAACGTCTATTCGCTATTT
>JABFPT010001279.1:5636-17052 GCA_022817245.1 Nixonia krombeini | reverse complement strand
ACAGATATTTTGAATATTCCCCTATACGTTCGTTGCCGATCTCGCAACAATTGCAATCAGTACCTAATTATGATTATTATTAGTATACGTATGAAATGAATATTACACGCGGTGGATCGCTGTCATTCGCAGAAACAAATATCGCATTTTGGATGGATGTACACATTTTATATTCCATTTCATAAACGCATTACGTTAAAACCGCCTCGGTCGACTTTGCAACATGTTAAATAATTAAACCTCGCTTGTGAATTTAGTCCACTTTGTGATTCATCTTCATTTGATAGTTTAATTGGTCCGAAGTTAATTTACTTCAGTTTAACAACGTCAGCAAATTTGATAAATCTACAAATTGGACATTAATAGAAATAATTTTCTCTTTTGTATTTTTGATAATGCCCCTACTCGAGAAATGACTGTATTCTGTGTGTATACATTTGATTATAAACATTCGATAAGACGTTGATGAAAATACCGTAAACCAAACACGCTCGAGTTATAATTTTTGCTTAATTGTGTACATTCGAATGACTTGTGTTTTCGGAGTAGCAGATAATTACTGACGTCACAGAAGACTTTATCATCATTGTTGTTTCAGCGAAAGTGTCCCCGTTCGTGGCTGATGTATCGTCGAAATGTTGAACAGCAGGCGACAATTAAAATTTTTCCCTATTAAACGAGCTTATTATTCCAATTAATAGTCGAGTCACTATCGTAAACTGCGCACCGCAAACCATTAATTAATTAAAATGAAGGAGTCATTTGTAAATTACCGCACGGAACGACCACCATACGTCCACGGAGTTTAAACTAAAACGGATATAAAACGTTTACTAGGCAAATAACAGATGCAATTTTGTTAATGAATTCGAAGTAGCGTTGGCTATGTTTTGTGAAAAATTAAACAATTCGCTTCTTACGTGCGATGGGGAAGTGGATGAGATAATTATCGGAATGTAACAAACGCATTTGCATGTATATATTCGTGTACGCAAACAAAATGAATATGTACACACACATACGTGTATAGATAGTACATGTATACACGCGCGCAGACTCATTTATACGTAACATTTTACATATATACATTGGCGTACATATAAACGTAACGCGTTCGCGTGTATGCGTCTGTGCGCGCGCGCGCGCGTAATTTTATATATGTTAGTACGTGATCACATATATCTGTTGGTCGACGCGCGTGTGTGTGTGTGTGTGTGTGCTCCGTATGACCGTGTACGTATGACCATATACGCAGGTAGGTATGCATGTGTACGTGCATGTACATACATACACATCCATGTATAGCTCATAAAGCTCAAGGCACTTTGCCTTGTACGAGCGGCTCCATAACGCAAGTAAGGTGTCTGGCTGGAAAAAGAACTAACGAAAATGCCTATACTTTGCATGTAAAATGCGATATTAGAGACACAATAAACCCCATGAAACGCGTCATAAAACATTGAGTGTGTGTGCGCGCGCATGTGTGTTACTGTAGGGGTGTTCGCGTCGGCCGAAACTCTCAGGGAACGCACGGAAATGCGGTGACATCACACACCTTGTGTCCCCGCGTCAAGGCGGCGGAGCTCGGGGAGCTGGAATCGCTATTTCGAACGTAAACTCGTCTGCATATCGTCAGAAACACCCTTAATTTCATTTCCCCGGCACCGCCCCGCCACGGCGAGAATTTCTCATTCATATTCCAGGTCATCTCGCCGGGGCGCGATTAGAAAATATGTAACTGAATCTGCCGGGAATATGTCTCGGGGATTAATACGGTCTTACGCAATCGTCGGGAAAGGCGCATTATATAAAATGACACCTGCACTTTTTTCAGAAATAATCAATAGCTTTATCGCGTACTCCAAAATGGCGTTTGTCTTATTGACGCAACATCGACGCGACGCGGATGGCACGGCGTTCGCTCGGGCAGGCTTTAACGCGACGTCCCGATTGAAATAAATTCGAAGATAAATTAATTCGGGCATTTTCGGCGATAAGGAGAAGGCACGTACGGTCCCGAGCGCATTATTGTATCGATAAAACATCCGTCGGTAATTTATTGTCCGTTGTAACGTAAATCATGGCTTTATCACGTGCGATAAAAATGAGATTTTTATCCAGTCAAATTTTGTCCCCATTTCGGATCAATTACCAGGAAAAAATGTCGCGGGCATACTTCGTTCGGGAGAAATTTCAGAAATTTCGCTCGTAGGTGACACGACGCGGCCGTCTCGGGAGAAATACATTGCCGCACGAACGGGCCATAAATTATGAGATACGCATTGTGTTAGGGGAAAAAATCACCTCGCACGGAACACGGCACGGGGGCGCCGCGAGCGCGAGGACGTGTGTATTTCGAGCAACCTGCATTATGGATTAGCGTCAAGAAAGCGCCGACAAGGAAGCCACTCGTCAATTTTAAATTCGTTCTAATTTCGAGTCAGACGGAACAATTTTTCTCGCAAATAAGGTCAGATCGATTATCCAGCCGTGCGAATTTCACCGACGCTCCGCGAGACCCAAAAATCGTCGCCGAGCGTAGACACGTCGTATTTTCCAGAATACCTACGGCTCATAGCTTTTATGATAAATCAAGGACTTCCGATCGGAGCTTCGTCGAAAGCAGAGATGCGGCAAGAAATATTCGTGATACATGACCCAGAGTTTTCGGTTCAGCTGATGTAATAAGTTGAAAAATTATGGGAAATTGCAAATCGTTACTTTATTAGAAATGATTTACGGAATTTTAGTCTATCAATCTTAATTTACATTATATTAGAATTCAGTTTCTTCTCTACTTTTGACATCGCCCGACGCAATTTGATTTACTCCAAATAACTGTTTCGGAAAATTCGAATTTATATTACATATTTGAATTGACGTAATTATTCTCATAATTGTACGTGTGTAATTATTTTACTATGAAATTCGTATAATTATTTTTCCATTGCTTCGTACGTTGTAATTTACAAGAAAGATGTGTTACTTTCAAGATTATTACGTTTTTCGAATTTTTCAAACTTTCATACGTACGAAATCGCAGAATAAAATCCACATTTGTTCACAATTCATTTCATACTGCTTCTTTTATTTAATAATTTACTAAAACCTCGATTACATTGTTTTAAAACGACCGTATAAAAAAATTCTACTCACAAACTGTATTTTTCAAAAATTCGAATGTTTGTTCCAGATTGTTTAATTATCATTAATCTCTATTGCTTTATTCGTCATGATTTATTAAAATATTCGTCGTCCTTGTACGAACGCACTTTTTCGATAGTTATATAATATTTAATTAGTTTTCATTCCTCGCAAATGTTTGCAATGTACACTTCTTTCGAATTTCATGAATAATAAACGTTTAATGACCTCGCTTGGCATTTCCTAAGTTTCTAGAGATACTGTAAAGCTTAGTCAAGTATTTTTAACTTCCTTTTACAGAAAATCTGAGTATAATGTCTCATTATATATTCATTGTCTTAAAGTTAAAATGAGATATTGTGTACGGATTTTCTTTTAATGGTATGCAGAAAATGCCCGAGCGCGTATTGAAAATCGTGTTGGAGTATCAAAAATGCATGGAATGATTGGAAAAGAATATTTGCACTCTTTTCAAGGCAAATAAAACTCCGTAACGTTATTCCGACGTTCGAACGGTCGCTCTCAAATCTTTTTATTTTTAAAGACAAATTTTATCAACAATATTTACCAAGATCGAAGCGTAAAACAAAAACGGTTTATATTTCGTACAAAATTAGTTTTGACAAACCGTCGGAGGGAGAAAGAAGAAACCGTCTTCTTTTCTTGAACTTTCCCCCTCCACCGCGCTTCGAATATGAAAATGTCGAATGCCCGTGATCAAACAGCGTGTAACGAATCTTTTCCCAGGACTGTCGTATCCACAGCTCTGCCCCTTTCCCATCGACAATGGTACAATCCCTTCCCCGAGCATCGTTGATTCCCCAGAAAATCCCATGGTAGGAAAACTGATCCATCCCCGAAAACAAAAGTTGGCAACAAAACAAAAGAAAAATCGTTGGTTATATCGCAAAAAAAAAAATCGCAACTATTTTGCCCAGGCAGACATGCGGATAACGATATTGCAGTAGGTTAAACGCTCCCGAAAAGTCGCGTCTAATGCATTAAAGTAGTCTTGTAGGGAAACCTGGCTTTGACCCGGTAGCCGGCGGCGTAGTCGCACGTCCGGCTGACGCATTGCAGGTGCGCTCTGACCAATCACAATTCCGTTTAGTTCGCCGGGATCCGTCCTGTAAACAAGACCGCGCCCACCGCACGTAAACAGAGGCTCTGTATAAAAAAACAAAAATCCAACGTCTCGTGACGATCGTCGCTACGCGATCCAGCGATTTTCCAACGAAAAATCGTTGCCTTTCCCGACTTGTTTAATCGAGACTTTGCGTTAGTTCGGAACCGCGTAGGAAAGTGCGCAACGCGCCGCGCTCCGCGCCTCTCCGCAGTCCCCTCTCCCGCGCTTAGTGCGCAACCCAGCGTGGCGTAGTGATACCAGTGGAGATTTACAAGGAAGAGAACGGACCTCCATTGCTGATCGGAGTGTGTTTCTCGTCGGCCGTAGGTGTAATACGCGCTCTCGAAGGTGCTTCGGAGTTGTGTGTTTAGCAGCCTGTGAATACCTGTGCTGTGCGACGCTTTTAATACCGACTGCCAACCGAAGCAAGCCCCAATGGTGAGTTTTTTTCCACGCTTTTCGACCAGCTCGGAAGCGGCCACTTTCTCGTCGTGCCAGCGTTGACGCGCCGCTCATGCACGTGCATACGCCCGGGATTGTCGGAGATGCTCTATTTTACCGTCGCCTTTTCTCGCTTCGGCAGCTCGTTGCCGAAAAATCCCGACGCATTTCCAACCACGCCAAACGTAACCGAGCAAAATCGATTCAGCGGCTATTTCCGCCGTTATCGATCCCGCTAGGCGAGAAAATTCGACGTCTGCCTTTCGCGAGGAAATCGACACTCGCTCGACGTCGCCGACGATTCGCTGTCAAATCGCGACGGGTTACGCGTCATGCGACGATTTGCGGATCGGCCGTTACGACCGTTGCCAACGGCCAACGGTTCTTTCTTTCTCGAAAGTGCCGGTGGAAAATGGCAAAAACCGTCGACTCGCCGACACGAGACGAATCGATAGCCGATTGTCGCCTCGCCGCCCGAGAAATGTATCACCTACGTTCTCTCTCGGCATATCTCTCCGTCTCTCTCTGTCTCGCACGCCCGGGATATGACGAATCTACAAGGCGGCTATTGTACTCGCGAATGGAACGTGCCGCTGCTGAGAAAAAAAAAACGGCCGTTTTCGCAGCCGATGTCGCGATTCACGTATCTCCTTCACGCCGATCAGATGTTTCATTGATTTTGCATATCCGTAATTTCAGGATAGCCGGGGTATAATCGAATAACCTACTTTTTTCCCCGCATTGGAAGATAATTAATTTTCCCACGCTTTTATCGTCTAGTTGTATTAGACGGACGGAGTAAAAGCGTTAATCGTTCGCGTCCGATAATGTTAATTGCAATTTTCATCGTTATCGTACATACACGCTTGTTTAATTTCACTCGCATGCTATAAATAATGCGAGTACGGCTTTTCACTTTGGGGGATAACGTTGTCGCGATGTTCCGGGGGTAAGGTCGCGTTACAGACCTAGAATTTCATGAATTGTGCTTTCAGGCGGACCAACTTACAGAAGAGCAAATCGCCGAGTTTAAGGAAGCTTTCTCCTTGTTCGACAAAGACGGCGATGGAACCATAACAACTAAGGAATTAGGAACAGTTATGAGATCGCTTGGGCAGAATCCCACAGAAGCAGAACTGCAGGATATGATTAACGAAGTAGATGCCGATGGTACGTAGCTGGTGACGCTTCATTTTCTCCAAAAATGTATATTTTCCAAGGCTTGAGCTTAAATTAGGTCAATGGTACAATACGATCCTTGTGGGATGGAAATGGTCGAGTAACGAAACCACAGGTTGTAACGGTAAATCATACGTTTTTTGAATTGAAATATCACGTTTGTTCGCTGGTATTCGCGTTGTAAGAAAAATTTGTTTGAAGGATAGACCTCGGTATAAACATTCCTGAAAATTTATCATCGACTGTCAACTTGGGTTGCTTTCGTAGATGATTATGTTGAACGACACGTTAATTCCAATGGCAAATTAATGTTCGGTAGTTCTAATAAGTTTGAAGCATAACTTGCAAATTGGTAGATTTGCAATGGTAGAAAGAAGGAGAATATCAGTTGTACCGTATTGAAATTCTAATGGAAATGTGAAATTTTAGGCAATGGAACCATCGATTTCCCAGAATTTTTAACCATGATGGCGCGCAAAATGAAAGACACAGACAGCGAAGAAGAAATCAGAGAGGCCTTCAGGGTGTTTGACAAGGATGGTAACGGCTTCATATCCGCAGCCGAGTTGAGACACGTCATGACGAATCTCGGAGAAAAATTAACAGACGAAGAGGTGGACGAAATGATTCGTGAGGCTGATATTGATGGAGATGGTCAAGTTAATTATGAAGGTGAGTAAAAAAAAATTCCCAAGTTTCAAGAATCCGTCTTTTCAAAGTCAAAATAATAGTAAAGTTCAGAAACGAAAAGTAAGTCCATTAAATGCACTTGTCTGACTTGAAAATGATGAAATATTACACGATCATTGCCATTTATTCGCAGAAAGGACAGGAGACTTTCAGGGAAAAAAGTACCACAAAATACCGACTTTGTTCTATGAAATATCTAATGAAAAGTGAAAACGTAAAACGCCGTCGTTAATATTAAATAGCAGAGTACTTTATGAGCAAGAAACTCAGGAATATTTTATAAGTTCGAGCTATGTCAATTGGCAATTTGCAAAGAGGAAATTCAGCCTTGGAAAGAAAAAAATATTGCACAATATTTGTTAAAAGTTACAACATTGATGTAATCCAGGCAAGCTTCTAAAAATCGAAAATTGCGAGTTGTAAAGAAAGCCCGTTCCGTTTAACTTCCCCTTCGGAAGGAGGGTTAAAAATGCAGGCCAACGTAGCCCCTAAAGTGTGTTAGATACGAGACGAAGCGTAACCGTAGTAGCAATAATGCTAATGTGGTAGTAGAGAATCTAATGAAGTAAGCGACGTTCGGACGTCTTTTCGTGGCTTTCCGCCGTTTTCCCGCATCAGCCCCTAAGTTCAGTGGGAGGAATTGCAGGTAAGTTTATCTCCCCCACTCTGCACTCGAACGCGTTAGCTGAGCTGCCAGGGCCGTGGGAAGCGGAGCGATCGAAAGCTACAGAAACCCCGAATCAGCGGTGGCCATGCACTTCTTCATTCCTGACGGTTTATTGAATATAGACACCTTTCGGTAAAACGCATTAACAAATCGCGTTTCCAAGCGAGCTAACCTTACTCGGCGTTGCCTATGATAAGAGTTCAAATCAATATTTTACTTCGCCACGTAGTCTTTCGAACTTTTGTGAAACGCGACGTACGTTTTCGAATTCAAATGACGCTTCTTTGAAAACAACACATTTCTCCCGCGAACTAACACACTTTCATGGATTTAATTTTAAATCGAGTGCCGACCGTCGATGAACGTTACTTCCAGGCAAATCAATACGTACAAAATCAATAGCAAATGCGTTTTATTTATCAGAACCGTAACCACTGCCGTGAAATCGTTCTTCGTTAAAGTTGCTTCCGTGGAAGAATCGCGTTTCGTAACGCGGTCGTGGAATCAACCACTCGACCCAATATAAAATGCGAGCTAACAGGTACGTGTCGCTTCCCACATTTTATCATTTTGGGGAAACGAAGCTATTATTTCCACGAGAAAGTGATCGACGGTATCGGTACGAAAATACTTCAACAGCTCCTCATCGCAGCTCTACCGCGTTATTGGGTAGTCACACGCAAGAAAACCCAAAACGGGGGTCGTGCCGCAACACGTCGGGTCCGATCGAAATGTCGCATGCGCCATTTAACAATATCTATTTGGCTTTTTCCCTTTTCCTTCCAACTGGTTTCTTTTTTCGCGATATAGGTCGCCGCCGATAGTCTGTCATTGATTTTCCTTAACCTTAGACCGCACCGTGGAAAAGAAAAAAGATGACGCCGCAGACTTTCCACACAACGCACTTTTCAATCGACCACGTCCCCCGAACGGTTTCCTCTGGTTGATGTCAATTTGCAGGAACAAAGAGATTGTTTCGTAGAAGGAAATCGATACTTAGCCGTTATTATTAACGAAGTTTATGCCCGTAATCCTTCACGCTGGGTAGGATGAAAATCGTTATTCAGCGTGTAACGACGAAGGTCCTGAAAGTCTCCAGCAGGCAATGATCTCAATAACGATAAATCATCGTTACGAAGAGGAAAGTTGTTATTAAGTTGTTTTTTTCTTTCAGAATTCGTCACAATGATGACTTCAAAGTGAATGCAACATGTGTGAAAGAAAACTCGCGACTTGGAGTGGTGTTGACGTACTAAAGAAAATCAAGAAAACAGTTAAAACAAGACAACAAAAAATGAAAAGTCTTCTATCAGGATTGTAAAGAGGTCTTGAACGCGAGATGTTAATGTCCCGTTTGACATGTATTAATCGTCTTTAACGATAAGTAATAAGGGCAACTAATTATTTAATTAAAAGTTTGCCTCCAATCAACTACCAGCTCTTAAGACGTGTATTGCTCGTGTGTGCATATATACGTACAATTATTAGGAAGTGTAACTCTCCTTTTACTTGCAAAAGCGGTAATATGTGTACGCACGTGAACACATTGTTGACAAAAACTGCATTTCCACATTTCTTTCTGATATTTATCACTGGTTTCCTTTTACTCGTCCCTCAACTCCTTTCTTTCACTTGTTCGTCTTAAAATTAACTGTGAAAATAGTCAAGAGATATTATTATTATGGTCATTAATGAAAAAAGCTACGATAATTGATAAATGAAGATAAAACTAAAGAAAGGCGTTAAGCGGATAATATAGTTATGAAAATTTTAGAAAATATTCGTCATCCTCTAAAAGAAGAAGATATACTTTGAAGAAAGTTTGATGTATCGATACCTGTTTCTTCGCAGCTCCTTGTTCTTTCCCGCTTCGTCTTTTGCCATCCCTTCGACCTTGGGACAGTTAGAGCTAAAAAGACAGCGAGAAGGTGTGTCGCGTGATACATCAAATTTTGTTCAGAGCCCAAGTTATCCATTTTCGAAAATATATGCTATTCAGCTGTTTAAATTAAGTTAGAATAACTCCCATCGTGCTCTATATATACATATATTTAATAGTATTATTTTGTGGATTTCTCTGTATTCATCTCTGATAATGTTTGTTCAACACCGAGAAAATTCATAACGCAAACTTGTGTCTCTTATTAATTAATTAATTGTTTCTTTTTTCAACTATTGTTTCTTGTTCTTTTGTTCTTCTGGAATTCGTTCTGAAATCAGTGAAAACGCATTATAACCGATTCGAACTCGACATTTTGTAATAGTTTTAATAAATTGTGTAGTATCTCGTCGTAATTTAATTTATATAAGTAACTATAAACAGGCAAAAATGTAAAAAATTATGAAAATATGAAGAAGAAAATGTAATTGTGTATTACGAAAAAAATCTACGAAGAGTTATCTCGCTCGTGTCTGTCTTTACAGAACCGTTGATTTCTACTCCAAATTATTCAAACTCGTTGCAGTAACAATTGGCGAATTGCATAGAAAAACATTTGGACCGAACCCTCGACATTCCTATCGAAAGTGTTTTCGAGCTCTAATGTTTTTTCACAATTAAGATGCACAGGATTACACATTCTGTCTTCTATTCTTTCTCTTCGTATTCTGCCTTCCAAGAGTAAAAACTAAAGTCATATATTTAAAGGAAATAATGCAAACAAGTAAAAAAAAGTACATTTAAACGTCGACACCACTACTTTCTGTTAATCACGAAGAACGAAGGATAGACATGAAGAATCGATCCGTGCATTTCCTAAAATGCCAGTTCGAATGAGACGATACGAAGACTGGCATTTGGCGCCTTATTCGAGCGCTGTTACTTAAAAGTAAATAAAAAATGAAGATGATGAAAACTCGAAACTCAACAGTACGCCGGGTGATAATACATTAAATGTGTCCGTGGTTCAGTCATAACATATATGTAATATATATTATATATATAATTCAATTTAAAAATAATTCCTCCACAGTCATTTATTATTTAATATGAAACAACAAAAGTGAAAAGTACTTGTATTTCTGGTGACCTAGATTGGATTGATCATAAATGGCGAAATAAATGTATTCTCATTTTTAGGTCACAGATCTGCATTTCTTTAGAATTTCTTGGCAAATGCTCCTCTTTACACCAACCTTAGGTTAATGTAGTGTTACCGGGGATGGGTCGTTACGTGTGAAAACACTTTTTCTACACAGTGTTGCCTTTTTCGGCACGTTTCATGAAATATACTACTTTCGATCTAGTCTCGAACTTTCGGTCCATTACATTTCGTTGGCTACACTTTTTATCGTTCTCAACGACGGAACGAACAAAGTTGCAGTTCGCTTTGTAATTTTGATAACTTTTGTTTACTTTCTGTCTTATACGGTCATGTACGTTACGTTTTCATTGGACAATGTTATTTGCACATTTTTTTATAATTGCAACATAGTGTTTCACGGCTGTTGTACATAAGCTCAATCCGTAGGGTTAAAAATTGCATAGCTAATTTTCAATTGTTCTCAATTCGGTACTTGGACGCAGCATCGTTCTTTTCATTTTTATATATTTCTAAAACCAGAGTACGACAATTTTTCACTAAAGGCAACACTGTTTGTGCACGGTACGTAGGATATGCGGCATAAACGAATCGACATTTGAGAATTTGGGGTTTCTCGTAGATTGTGTTATAGCAGTGACGATGTTTCCTCTCGTTCTGTGGAAATCGAATTGTAAACGTGATGGAAAAACGGTGATTAAAGTTTCTTGGAAAAATACCTGTGGCTTTTGTGGTTTCGTCCGCATACATTCTAATTTTCACCTCACAATCGTTTCGCTACTTTGCCAATATTTTGAATTTTCAAGTACATTATTGTTTCCTTACAAAGAATGCTTTGTCGACTTCATTTCATCCAGTTTTTTTATTATCAACGCTGTAAGTTTATAAAAAAAAATGTTTTTCTTCGAATGTTTCCAAAACGAAAGCCGGCCTTAATCTCTTCCACTTTTCCATAAGAAGTTTATTTACAACTGTGTGCAATGTGGGAGCTGGGTCACATGCTGTACTTATACAACGTCATTACATTCGAGCACAGTCCTCTTGTAGCATTAGATCAAAATTAAAGTTGCAGAACGTGTTGTGCGACATTGCAGTCTTTTTCGAAATGTTACTTTAACACATTGTAAT
>JABFPT010001276.1:16226-27143 GCA_022817245.1 Nixonia krombeini | reverse complement strand
TTCCGAGAGGAAGATAATTTGGAGCAGAGATCTTGGTGAAAAGGATTCGGATTCGTACCAGACACTGGCGTATGAGGCGACTAGAGCAGTAAGTTACCCTTTCTTTATCCACCCACACGTCTATGTTTCTAACACGGAAAAGTTTTTGTAATTGAATTACACTTACACAATAGTAACAATAGACATTTACATAACTTTTCTAAAGCAACAAACAATTGAAATTACGTTACTATATCAATCAGCTTGAATCTAAATTAAAATTAGTTAAGCACTAAACAGTGTGAGCACCGGCCGTGCTGCCAGACCACATTTAACCGGATTAAATATTCAATTTGTACACGTGATAAAATTACACGATCAGGATCTATTCACAACTACCGGGAATACTGACCATTGCCAATAATAAAGTACCGACACTTGTTCTTTCGGCAGATTGAATCAGCTATGTCAATGACACCGTTTTCCGACGAATACATAGGTTCATCGGTGAATAATATTTATCAAGGTGATGTAAGTCAAGGCCAAGGTGGAGTATACGTAAATGCTACGTTAAAATTAGCCTACGAACCAAGAACCGCACGTCCCAGTTTGGCTGGTGAATTGCAAAAACATCTCCTGGGTGTTATTCACAGAAGGAATAATAATATTGGGAACAGCGCTCTCTACGTAGACAGTCCAACGGGCTCTATATCAAACTTGCAAGGTAACTGTCATTGTATTACTTGAACGACAAAATAATCTTATGAAAACATATGAATCGAATGATTCATTCCTTTGTATAAAAAAAGGATGTTCAGCGAATTATGGTTGTCTAAATTTGTGATAATACCGCAATAAAATAAAATTTCGTAGACCTTGCAAAACAACTTATTTAGAATTTTTGAAAATTAAGAAAATGCCAGCTCACTCTTTTAATTAACACATTTACTGTTTCCCATGTACATTATGTATTGTAGATTTGGACGAATGTGGATCATCTGAGTTGAACGACTGTCACTCTTCTGCA
Organism: Nixonia krombeini; assembly: GCA_022817245.1. NCBI lineage: Eukaryota > Metazoa > Arthropoda > Insecta > Hymenoptera > Scelionidae > Nixonia > Nixonia krombeini. The sequence continues at coordinate 26,137 of JABFPT010001276.1, read as the reverse complement.
ACGTGTACCAATACTTGGGGTGGCTTTACGTGCGCCTGCAAGTCAGGTTTTAAAGATCCTCACAAAAACGATCTCACTGACGCTGGTCGAACTTGCTTGTCTTGCCCGTCTACGCATTGCAATAACAGAGGAACGTGTTCGTATCAGAAAGATCAAATGCAATGCTCGTAAGTAAAGTAACGTATGGCAAAATAATGTGCCTTTGTTGTTTTTTTATTTGTTTTTCAATCATAAAATACCAGTTGATTTTCTTCTTGCAATTGTAGATGTACAGGGAATTACTACGGCACTCAATGCGAAATCGATGGCGAAGTTTTGGGGGTTGCGATAGGCGCGTCAGTCGCTGCTCTGATAATCATAGTTTTGACATTGGTGTGTCTCGTTATGTGGAGGTATAGAAAAATTTATTTGTATTATATATTTCATGATGATAGTTTAATGAGTGAAGTTGAATTGTAAGTGATCGTTTGTTTTGCAATTGCAGTCGTAGATGGTCACGAGAGCAGAAGTGTCTAGGATCACCCGTCTATGGATACATGCAAAATGGAATTCCAGGTACATTGCCAGATAACCATATTTAACGCAAGAAAGAACGGCAGAAAAAAGACGTATTAGCGTTTTTCAACGTCTCAGTGTAAAATGATATTGTGCTTAAAGTATAATGAATTTCTTAATGATATATCCGAACACATTTTTCATAGCGACACTGGCAAGGGTTGGCTCTATGGGAACATTAACATCTACGAAACAGGGCCCGCCCAGTACCGTGCCCCCATACTTGTATCCTCATGTAACAGAGCACATGGCAACGGCCAATGTTTATGCGGTAAGTGAACCCAGATATATAATTAGTTCACTATAACATTAGTCAACTAGAAATTCCAGTACGTATGTTTACATTTTAGTGTGTTCATACTGTTTGAAAATCCATTAGTCCCACTTTAAAATAACATGTTTACGGAATTAATACAAAATATGTCTCAGATAAGTTAGTAAGTATTTATGACTTAATATGATTAGGATGAAGACTTACTTAACATGAAACTAATTTGTTTGTCAAGACTGAACCAATGGGTCAAACTCGACCGAGTTCTACTATGTTCGGTTATCCAACACTGAACATGCGCGGTACATTACCACCAGTTCCATTGCCTAGACTTCAAGCTCCCTCCAGAACGAGACAAAGACATCAACAACACCACTTGGAACTTGACAGCTCGGATTCGGAGCCTCAAGACAAGGACAGGGCAGACCTGATCCCCCAAAGTAACGCTTTCAATGTACCCAGACCTAAATCAAGGACTTCTTTAGCTGTGAGTTATACTTTGTTACTTATTATGCTTATTACGAAAATAGTATATGTCATACATGGACAAATTTGGAAGAACAAATGATTTATACGTAAATTGGCATGAACCTCCCACTTGTGAAATGTAAGCAAATTTAGAGTTTGTTTTAAAATATCGATATGCTTAAATATGTTTGCACCAAAAAGAATACTTATTTCACATTCGTGATAAATGAATCATAGATTACATATGTACATCAGTTAAATATTTCGAAACATTTCTCTCTGACATTTTTGAGACAACTAGTTTTTAAAGTGGGGCTGCTTGCTTTAACATGTACATTATTATGGTACCTTTACGCTATTACTTTATTGTATTACAGAATCAAAGTGGAATATATTACGACGTCGAATACGATCAAGGAGATTCACATCATCTATCGAAAAATAATATTCCAATGTCGACTTACAGTATGGCCAGACCTTACTACAGAACATAAAATCATGTACTTCATTACGAAGAGATGAATGACTGAATCTCATTAAGTGAATGTCGATAATAAGGCAAATCGTGTTAAATATTGTGCAGTTGGTTTATAAATAGAAAACTATATTTGTATTATTTTTTATTTATCTCGATAGTAACTAATAAACGTTTAAAAATCAGTTTTTAAAGTCTTCCGAATCCTTTTTTTCATACTACGACTTTCCCCTAGTAATTAATTTGACGCAAGAAAAGAAGAATATAGTAAATGACACTCTTATAAGGTATGAAGATATATATTTTTTTAAATACTTAGTTGTGTAGCAATGCAAAGTACATTTAATTTACAGATTATGCGTATAACTTATAGTTAATATAATGCCATTGTAGTGAGTAAATCTTAATATTAAAACAACGAAGCGAACCTTACAACGTTATTATTTTAATTTCTCCCTTAATTTTGCACTTGCATTGTTTTCAAGTATTCGTTGTGCAATCAAATTTTTATCGGAACATCAATTTTGCCGATGACACAAGGTAATCGTCTAAAAATGTCTAATCTTAATTTACTTTTAAATTTACTTACTTTTGAAACGAATATAATGGTTAATTAAATTAATTAATATCTGACAAAATGTATTTTGCGAACAGCTGTTGATGTACAAAGTATCACAAGATCCATAATACATATGTATAATGACAATAGTTAAATTACTTCACAAAATACAGTTATACGAGTGTTACGTAGCGATTACAGTTGCTGAGGTTTATAAGTCATCTATTTTCTTTATTGAACAGCGCTTTTACTTATTTTCACAGAGTTTGACAAAAATATACACTTAAGTACCAATTATTTATTTCAAACACATGCAGTTACATAATGACCGAGTAATAAATGTTTTAAGAATCATAGAAATATGGTTACACTCAATTAGTGGTACTGGCAAACCACGCACTCGACAAACACTCACATTTTCGTTTAACACTGCCTTTCTCGAACCAACTTCTCCAATTCATTCAAACGCATTACAGTATATACATTATTTTTAGGAAGTAATAGGCTTAAATCGAATATACAATGTAGTAATGAACAATGCGTAATTTCATGTAAACATCATAATGATTAGAAAGTACATCAGTCTTTAACAATGGTTACAATATCGCTGATGGTATATCGCTGTAAGATAGAAAGCTCTATATATATAATATATTAATATTAAAAACTGGATAGAACACGTATTAAAGGCTATCATGAGATTCAACATGGTCTTTAGCTTTACAAGTCTTCATAAAGTATAGTAAAAAGAGTTAACAAAGTTTTTTTTAGATTTTGGATAATTTGAAGTATGTACGTGTAGGACTGTAAGTAAATAGGTACAATATGTTAAGCAGTAGTTTTGGAAATATTTATATTTATCTTTTGCTTTTATTTCTTTTTTTGTATTTATCATCACCTATCCTTCTTAGAGTGACCTATAAGTTAAATAGTTAAAATTATATATATATATATGTGTATATATCGTTAGAAGAGATAAAGCGTTATCAAAGATTTCTTCCAGTCACGTTGTATTTGCTTCAATAGAATTTATAAAACTGACTAATTATCCATTATATCCTTTGTATATATCTCTAACATGTAAATACATTATATAAAATTATGTAATATACAATCTTTCGTTCAAAACATCATCACTTTAGCAAACCTTTTTTTTAATAAAATTAATATAAAGATTTAAAAATGAAATCGACACTGTGGTACTTGTGTTTCTTACTTTCGTTATTAATTTGTAAACAAAGTGAAGATTAAAGATGCTAACATCACACTTAAAACATGGCTTTGAAAATAAGTAATGAAAAACCATTTTTTATGAATTATTTTGCAAACATTACTTTTCTGTGCATATAGCTATTCACTTGTAATTAAAATGTTTGTACAATATGTCTACTATTTTTGAATAATCAAATTCCAAATTTGACAATTCCAATAATTACAAATATAAAAAATCTATGAGTAAGTTTTAAAAAAGTTTAATTGTTCCTTTTTAGACCATTTTAAAGTGTATATATAAATGAAAAGTATAGAAATAAACAGAAAGTTCAAATTACAAAGCGACTGGAAATGAATAATTTTCACTGATATTTATCACGAGTGTATAGAGAAACATTCTCCTACAATCTATTAGGTAATAAATTGAAAATGTAAGCAATAGTAATCATATTACACATTTGAATCTTTGTGTTATATTTTCATTAAAAGAATAAATGGGAGTATCAAAAATTACGTGCACTTGTTTCATAGATGAATTCTAATCTTGATTAAATTACTGTTTTGATTCAGCATGCATTTAATATACATTTAATTATTAAAGAATTTTGACTGTGTGCATACTTGAGTATTTAAAAATGTGAATAGTTGTAATGTGTAAAAACAATTAAAAAATTAGTACAATGTATTCATTCATTTCAGAGGAAAAATGTAAATAGAAAAAAGAATTGTAAAATTTAGGACTGATCAAATACAATAATTTCATTTTATTCTATAAATAAAGTTAAATTAACGATTTGAAAAAAAAATAGAAGAGAATGATTTTTTTATGAAGTTCAAAGTAATATTCTCAACAGATTATTTCAGATGTGTGACGAAATACAAGTTTATAATCGGTTATTTAAATTTGACCGTCGAACTACATTTTTACAAATAACGTTTCATTTTAACATTCCTCAATAGGTAAGGAAAATTAAATATAAAAATGTTTTGTCATAACATAATAGAATTAATAAGGTACAATTTTCGTTCGAATTTTCTCGATGAAAACGAGATATCGTTACGTACGTGAATTTGTTTCAAGCTCATTTTAATTGTAACAAATAATCATTTCAAACATTAATGATAATGACAATACTAATATCTTATCTTTTATAAAGGATCGATCATATAGTATGGTGACAATCACTCTACAGTGAAAATATTAAAGTGAAAAACTTGTTCTTAACAGAACATATATTGTACAGATATGTTGTAGATATTATGTATGTAATAAACATAAAATATTTTCTTTCATTCGAGAACACAATAACGCTAGATTGAGATCAACCTAATCTGAAATATAATTAATACCTTTAAGAAAAAAACGAATGCGTTATACTTACAATTGAATGTAGTATAAAAAAAAGATAAAATTAACATGTTAATACTTGTGAAATTAAAACTTTTCTTATGTACCTAAATGCAATTTTTAAAAGGAATGAATTACGTTCTAAACAAGACTATATATATATATATATATATATCGCAATATTATCTAAAAACAAAATCTAACATACGATTAGTTTTACAAAAATGAAAATAAATTATTGTAAAATTTAGTTTGTGAAGTCGCGTATCAACTATTACTAAACAAACCGTTACAAATTCACGTACGAAATAACTGTTATTACAAACGTCGATAAAATTAAATTATACAATAAAGATTATTTAACGTTTCAATTTGCATAAATACAACATATTAACAATGCGTTAACTAATATTAAAATGTAAATATTATAAAATGTAAATTAATAAAAAATAAATAAATAAAACGGCACAGCAGAGCGAACATTGATGAAAATGTAGCTTTTTCACCAGTGACAGAGATGAAAAGAGATTATACTCCAACAAAAGTATGAGAAAGAAAAAGAGGTAGCATTGAGCAGCTTTCCTATAAACGTGAATAACACCTGAACACGTATGCAACCATCAACAATTTCTATCATATTTTTTTACAATTCCGTCGAAAAGCATATTTAAGTGCGGAAAACATTGTGTTCTCCCGTGCATTCACATCTGATATTACATATTAAAGGAGATCGATAGTTCCACGGAACAAGATTAAGATGAATGTGTTTGCGGTTGAGGTGGTGCTGGGGTTGCAGCATTAACATTTGGTCTATAAAACCTGTTGACTAGTTGCTTTAGACTCATTACCACACCGAATCCAGTTCCTTGATCCATGTTTATAAACGAGTCCAAATTATCTTTGCAAGCTTTAATACAAAGATAATATAAGAATAAGGAAATTTGAAAAAAGTTTGAACCGAAAAATAAAGAAAAATATACATCCTTCTCAGGTCATTTGATAACATGAAAATCTGTCAAAATTAATTACTTGGTGTTGAAATTGGTGGGTAATCCGGTGGTGTCTTGATCCACGTGCCGTCTTCACGTTTCATGTGGTGTCTGTTGGAGGCAAAGTGTTGCAGATAAGTGGCAGCTGGTACTAGTCTAAACCTTCTGTGATATTCAGGTCGCAAAGCCTCATCCGATCTGAATGTTTCTGTCGCATACTTCCAAAAGTGCGTGGGAAAAGGAAGGGAACTATCCAAATCGTAGACCACAGCTCTCTCATCCGGTGCGTAAATGAGAATCGCATGATAGTCCTAGAGAAACACAAAAGGAGTGTTTTAGTTTTTTGAATGGACGAATAAACTAATAGCAAAATTATTTTAACCAAAATGTATATTGGAATTACACTTACCCACACCACTAACTTATCTTCGTCTTTGCCAGCCCGTTGGCGCCATAAAGGAACGCTGCGACTAGGATTACTTATAAAAGCGATATGACAATGTTGCAACTCAGATCCATGTTTCGTAGCTACTTCCTGACAAAGTTTCCAAACATTCTCTTCACTGCAATGTTTCACATAGTTTTATGAACACATAAAGTATGTTAATATAATATTAGCACTACAATAATATATGCAAAGCAAATCCTCAACAGTGAAGACCATAAAATCACTATTCAATGCAATTTATTTGTAAAATAAAGCACATAAAACCAATTTTCTACTCAAGAATAAATTGTGGTGAAAATTAATATTTGAAAGATCTAAAAACGTTTCTTAATAAGGAATTAGGAAAAAGCCAAATGATTCGTGCTTCTTTTCAAGGAAAGATAATGGCATTCCAATGTGTAATATGTAACCGATATTATTTTACGGACGACCTTCCGCAGTTTTCATAAAATCCGATAACTTTTATTTTAGTCGTGTAAAAAACTACTTAAAAAGAGAGCAATGGTTTTCCCTCTTTCATTCTTTTGCATTACCGCTACGAATTATGGACAATGCAACATGTTATTAGATCTATACAGCTTTGCTAGGTGTATTAGATTTTTACGCGTATGAGCCTTTCGTTCATTTCATTTCGAAGTAGGGGGAAGACTAACGGAAAATGAGCGTCTTTGATACACATGTTAGGAAAATTGATTTGATACCTACATAGATATCAAGTATATACTTGCTGCCAAATATTCATTGTCATTACATATGATAATACAATAATAATTTAAAGATTGAGATTTGTATAAGTAAGCGAGACAAAGAGGTTACAAGATGTTAATGAACGCTACGAGATGAGTTTGATTAGATCAGTTGATCAGTTTAGGTAGAGTAATGGTAACCAAATAAAAAAACATAAATGCATATTTTATTTGCTTTAACACTAATAATTCTTATATTATTACAAGCTTAAATTTATCTCAATTATCTGCAAATTGTCACTCAATATTCTCGAGCACATTTTTTATTTCTTTGAACTCCGGTGATTCTTACATTATTATTACTAAAAACTCAAGCTTGCTTCAAATTATTAAACTTTAACAATATTCTAAATGTGTAAACATTTACTTGTCCTTGTCTACTACATTTTTATAATTGTTTTAATATAAATTTTGTCATTCTAACTTCTGAACTAAGATCTTTTATTTAATCATTATGACTAATAAAACTCAAATACGTTTTTGTTACCTGTTGGAAAGTATTTTTCTGCAACAGTCAACAAGTACAAGTAGTAAGTGTTATGACAACTATTTAACAGTTTCTAGGTTCTATTATTATCCTTTATAGTCAATATAATTGACTTCATAGTCAACAATAATAGTACTCAAATTATATTTATAATTATAACGGTATATAATTATAATAATTGTAACTAAATGTCTTTCAGCTACTTTCTACAGTTATCTGAATAAACCAACATTTTTATCTTTAATCTTTATATGACTAGGAAAATGATATTTTGGAATTATGACAAAATTGTGAACTAGCTATTTTTTTTAATTGAATTGAATTGAATTTAATTTAATTAAGTCATCAAGTTTACGAATAATCAACAAAACCTAGCTTGAAAATTACTGTATAAAAAATTAGAAAGAAATGTATTTTCCACACATAAATGCAACTACAATCAAGAATCAGATAAGTAGTTTAATAATCATCAGTAACGAATGGCATGTTTACAAAACTAACATTTAATTTCATCAATATACTGCTCACTTTCGTTGACAAGGACAAAAAATATTTATACATAATTGCACTAGTTTTGTTACTGATATAAAAGCGTGACTTTAACAAAATAAAACTATAATGTAATCCAACGTAAGGTGTTTGTGCGACTACGAGCCTCGTTTTAACAACTCAATCAAACATACAAAATAGCGAGATAAGTTTGCATGCCATATGCAACACGGCATCTTGTACGTTATCAGCTGCATGAATTATTAATTGCATTGTGGAAAGACTAGCATGTTGCGCACTGCAAATAGTCACGGTCGACATATGACGTCATCAAGTAGATTGTCTGTTTTGATGTGTAGCTGCGTAGTCAACACACTAGACGATTTACTTCCAAGAATTACTAATTTAATCCTTATGCCTGATCGAACTGCATACATTACAATACAGTTTATATTTTCGCGGGCACAACTAGTGTCAAAAAGGAGCAAAAGGGTTATGAAAGCGGCCTTCTCATTGGTTACCTCGTCATGATTAAGAAGGCCGTATTTAAATATGGCCGCTACTATAGGTGTAGGTATGTAGATAGGAGACAAGCCCTCGCGGCATGACCGTGTGCCTCTGCAATGTATCGATCCAAGCGAAATTGTCGCAGTATGACATTCTTTTGCCCATTTTACGAAAACACTCAAAGAAAATTACAGCCGAAGAGAATAGTAGATACGTGCAAATGACAAACATGAGCGAATGAGCGAGCATTAACCGAGAATGTATATAGGTACACTTACCAGTAGCAACTCGTATAAATACAATCTGATGCCTTCGTAAAAAGTGGCACGAGAGGCTTCGTATTCCCCGTTACAACGCGCTGCTGATCCACTACGGCCATTCCTTTTCCCTTTAGATCTGTATTTTCAACGCGCAATAATGATTGCAATTTGCAAAAGCCAACCACTTCAACAATACTATCTCGAGTTGGCATAAAGCATTACTAGTTGATGACACTTTGCAATTATCAGCTACTGTTCCAAGGTGCATCATGCAAATGATTTTTTAACGACAATGCAAAACATTGTTTTCGTTACGATATTTACTGATGTTGCCAATGCTTATTGTCAGCGGCTCGATTGACTTTGACCCACGTTCAACTACTTGTGATATTGTGACTCTAGTCTCGCATATACTTATGTCCGGTGTAATACCGAACGATTACTGGTCTAGTGTATAAGATAGCGCATGCGCCGTTTACCGCACTCAATAGCCCATTATTATTGCTACTATGTTTTTTTTATTCCCTTTTCTACGCAAATGATTAATATAACGTATCTTCTACAAAATGGAAAAATACGTAACCCCTTCAAAAGCCTTAGTTTAAAAAGAAATTTTCCTCTACTTTGTAACGAAGATATTCACTTTTCTACATGATCCTTTCTATTCAAACAATATGTTTTTTGGCAATTAATTTATTAAAAAAATGAAGTGTTTTTCATTTGCGTTTATCATTATATTCCCCTTTTCAAATCTTGAGTTCTATTAATAACTCATAGAAAATTAAAATTAAATTATAAACTTCCTTTGTGCTCTTTTGCTGCTACCTGTTGATTTGGTGAAGATTAACTCTATACATCAATACATACTCCAAATGAACAATTACATCACATATTACAAGCTAAATTTTCATAACATGTGCGATAGTGTTACATAATTTATTTTACAAAAGATTGTATTGGGTATATATACAAAAAGTCGAATGGAATTGCCGAACAACCCAATATTGACTTCGTGCACTCCGTTGATGTATGAAACGTATTATAAATGTCCCCAAAGCGGAACCAACGGAGTAAAAAGGGTTAACTAAGGCACATGC
>JABFPT010001274.1:5284-22147 GCA_022817245.1 Nixonia krombeini | reverse complement strand
GTAATGATGCAACGAATAAGGCGTTACGGCAAATAAACGTAGCGTGGAAAGATCCTTGTGGAGCCCGAACCTACCCCTCCTCGGTCCGTAAGTACAAAAGTATCCGGAAGTCGAGCCTCCTCGCGCGCTGCGGCAGGAGGCGCGCTCGTCGCCTCCGCTGGCTGCTTCGGAGGCACCGACACGACAAGACGATCGTTAATTCAACAAATTTGGGGAACATCCGGTCATTCGTAACCGTTACAGTCGCAGTGCCGTTAAAGCGGTACGCGGACGTATCGCGTTGCGGGCGAAGGGGGCGCTTTCCCATCTCGTCAATCCGGTAATTTGAAAATCCTAAATATCATTTTTTCTACCGTATCTAATGTACAACGCTGACCTAAGCCGCGGCTGAGGAAGTTTCACTTAGGTTCAACTCGAGGTCACTTCGGTGCATTTCTCGTATATTAAACGTCAGTCGTCATCGTCGTCATTTGATTGTGCAATCGATGTAGCGGTTATTCCTCGCAGCCCCTGCTCGCTCCGTCGTCTCGTAGGCATCGGCAGGTACAATTGTCTGGCCCCCCCCTCTAACGGCCCGCAACGCGCGCCGTAAAAGCACTGCTCTAAGCTCGTTACATGTAACTAGGTGCGAGTACTTTGTGTGTCTCGTTGCTACAAGTCCATGGGTTTTGGGTTACAATATCGATTACTGCTGAGCAGGATTGGCGGGACCGGCCAGCCGATCTAGAGCGGCCCTCGCGGCTCAAAACTCGACCATTACGGCTGAGCAGCCCGCGTGTCCCTAGAACTCGAGCCGATAGGCGCTGCAGCTCGTCTCGTGGTCTTGTAGGTTGATCGTACATCGGGAAGCGGAAGGAGACAGGTCGATGTGGTTGGCTGCCAATGCTTCCTCGTTGTCTGCCACCCAATAGCCTAGTGTGTCCGTGTCGTAAGTGGGGATCATTGTTACCTCTGAAAACAGTCAACAGAGTTTGTAATTACCGTCTATAGATAACTCATTCGATTATTACTTGAGAAACAGTGGATGGATTGTCAGGTTAAGAAAAGCGTTCTTTAAAATCTTCTGAAATACCTAAATCTTTGTCCTCCCAAGTCTTCTTGGCTTCGAGTAGTGCGTCGTAGACTTCTCGACTGGGCTCAATTCCGCTGAAAACGTAGTACCTTGCACGCACCTTCTTGAAAAAGTCCAACGCCGTATAGAAGGAGTTACCATGATGTGGCACGTAAGTCAAATCCATATAAACCGGTTGCATTTTGTTCTTCGAGTCTTTTAATTTCTTCTCACTTTTTCCTGGGCTTTCCGAACGTTTCCTATTTTTAATGTTCTCCGATATTACTTTCCGGGTCACCTTCTTCTCCTTTTGTGGTGTACCGGGGGACTTGTTGGAGCCTTCGTTGTTCGTCGGTGCGGGTGATGGAAGCCTCAGTGGTTCACCCCAGTCGTTGATGGCATCAAAATTAAGACTGTCAGGTGTTAGGTCAGTGGAACTGGAAAGCGAGACCTGAGCAGGGCTGCGGAGATTAAATTTCCGTGGTGGTTTAGGCGATGGCAGACCCAACGGTGAACCCCAATCTTCTAGCGGATCTTTCTTTTTTTTCTCATCCCGATCTTCATCCTTGTGCTCATCCTTCTCCTCCTTCATTACTTTTTCAAAGTCCAGGTCCGCCTCATCCACGTACTTTTTAGCACCAGCCTTCTCCTCAGACGCGCCAGCATATTCCTTCTCCACTGTGAACTTCTTGAACGAGTAATCTTCTGTCCCCGTCGGCATCTCACCGTAGAAGCTACTGCTCATCGACCCTGAGTATTCCACTGGTTCGTCCAGTTCCTCTAGTCTATGTCGTGGAGACTTGGCCACTTCCGACTCTGTCTTCTCCGCCAGGACAACTGTCTCGCCCCGCTCGTTTGTGGATTCGGTCACCTCTTTCGTGGTCGTAATAATATTACCGTCGTCCGACATTGTCCGCGTCGTTGTGATGATCGTTCTTAACACCTCGCCAGAACGGAAGCCTTCTGGAGTTGCTGTTCTTGAACGTCTGTCCGGTGTTGAACGACCAGACAAATAGGATTGCATCGACGCTCCATCTCGGACCAGAGGCGAGGCTGGAACGTCCGGTGTGGACTTGCCGGTTGATTCGCTGTAGACGATGTCCTTTGGCAATGATATATCTGGCGATGATTTGCCAGAATAGCTGCGGTCTTCAGAGATCAAATCGCGAATTACTGGCGAAACTGAGTGCTCTGCGTGTTCCGTATAACCAGTGTCTAGGTTATCTTTCCCTGTTGCCTCTGAAATTTCTTCCTGAGATGCATCCTCCAGTTGACTAGAAATCTGTGTTGATCTTAGGATCACTGTGGTCTCTACTACGCCATCCTTTGTTGAACTCTCCACTTTTCTTTCCGTCTTCTCTGATGTCGTGCTCGTTATTTCAGAATCAGGCGTACCTTCTCTGTGGCCAAAGTCTGGTGTTGATTTACCTGAAAGGGTTGTAATGTGCGTTGTGCGCATTTCCGTCATTCCGCCCACGAACGCCTTATGGAACTGACTTTCGTAGTCGAACGTACCGCCGGACTTTCCATCTCGTGTTTCAGGAGTCGAATAACCAGATGACTTTTCTATTTGGAAGGGTTCTACCTTGTGCATGGGTGATCGTTCCAATGAGTCGTCAAGGTCATCGTGGAAAATCGTCTTGTCAGCTAATGATTCTTTTGAAATTTTCTTCTTAATCACGATCTCCATAATAATTTCACAGATGATGTATCGTGGCAATGACGTCTTCACCACGATATCCTCCATCTCTGATTCCGTGATTTTTCGTCCCTTTAACACGTAGTTGTCTAGCAAGAAATTTTCGACGTCGTTACGTTTCTGCTCGGAAATCGACACTTCTTCGTCGATGCATGGTTCTGAATGCTCAGAGCCATCCTGCTCTGAACTTGGACTCATTCTCGTTGCTTCCAGCTTTTCACTTTCAGACTCCGCATCTGGCTCATACACTGCACCCCTGCGCAATTTCTGTATAACGATCACATCTTCGATTACTGAAATTACAACGTACTTGGATACCGAATGAAGCTTTGCTATTTCGTCCAAAGTTTTTGACGTTATTTTGCGATTCTTAGTTATGTATTCGTTTACGATATATTTTTCCACTTCTTGTTTTATCGCCTGTGGAATTTTAGAAAGATCTTCTTCCACTTTTTCCTGCTCTTCTTTCTCCTCGGTTATGCTCGTCTTTCTCGAGTCACACTTCTCTTCAGGAATATCGAAAGCGCTTTTAATCTGTTCCAGACTACCCAATTTGTCATCATACAAACTTGCAGTCCTGGAACGACCCAGGGGTGTTTTTTCTCCACCTTCGTATACGCTATGTGACCGTGATCGGTCCTTCGGCGTCCTGTCCTCCGTTGGAGTTTCACTGTGTGCTAGCTTTGAATCGCCATACTTCACCGTATCTTCGAATTTACTTTCTATCGAAGGTTCTTTCCCTTCCAGGGACTTAAGTTTGTCCGCAAAATCTTTTTGATCTAATGGAAGACTCGGCTTGTCACCTTTATCGTCTGATCTGTCGCTGTCCGAGCTTGGGGATTTAGTTCTGTCGATGGATTCCGCTTCGCTGGTTATGCTCGCGGATCTCAGTTTATCCGCCAGATCTTTCACGGTTTTTTCAGCGATGCTTGAAGATCGTGATTTTTCTACTTCTGGTTCCTGAGTTTCCTTCTTGTCCTTATCAATGGCAATGCTACTAGATCGTGATCTGATTGGTTCTTCAGCTTTTTTGTCATCAGTTTTGGACACTTCTTTCTCGGTGATATGCGACTTCGAACTGTCGACTGACTTTGGCAGATCTTTCTCAAGTGATTTTTCCTTCTCCTCCACTTTTCCGTTTACTAAACTCGAAGATCGTGATCTGTCGATGGATTTCTCATCTAATTTCTCGTGCGCAGCGGTTTCAGATGTAGATTTACTAGCAGGTTTATCACTGACGATGCTTGGCGATGTTGATTTATGTATTGATGGTTCGTCCAACTTCTCTGTAACGATACTAGCCGATCTAGATTTACTCGTGAGTTCCTTTTCTTCGGGTTTATCGCCGACAATGCTTGATGATCTGGATTTATCACTTGATTTTTCGACTAATTTATCATCAACTATACTTCCAGATCTGGATTTACTAACCAATTCCTTTTCTTCAACTTCACTGCTAAGAGTACTTTCAAATACTGGTTTATCAATTACTGATTCATCTAGTTTATCTGAAACTATACTTTCCGATCTGGATTTACTAATGGGTTCTTTTTCCACTTCTCTATCGCTAATAATGCCGGTTGACTTTGATTTATCAATCGTCGTAGGTTTATCAGTCGACTCACTCGGTGATATTGATGTATGCGCAACTTCTTTTGTTCCTGCCTTTTCACTCGCTACGCTGGAAGATTTATCCGCCAATTTTTCATCGACGGAAGAATCGCCTTTTTCGAAAGATGTTTCAGTAGTTTTGGTAACTTCGTGAACTTTGCCGTCTTTTTCCTCAACTTTATCGCTTATTAAACTTGGAGATCTCGATTCCCGTTTTTCTTCCTGCGGGATTGGGGATTTTTCTTTATCAAAATCTGTTACTTTTTCCAGTTTATCTTCAACTATGCTTGGTGATCTAGATTTTTCTTGTGTCTTTTCATCGCCAACTGCCAAATCTATTTCAGATGATTTTTCACTTATAATACTTGCCCGTTTTGAACCATCTGTACCTTTTTCAGATTCAACAGGTGATTTTGAAGGTGATCTCGAGCTTTCAGTGCTTTTCCTTTCTTCTTTCACATCTGCTGTGAGGCTTGCTGACTTGTCACTCATAATACTTGCTGATCTCGATTTATCAATAGGTCTGTCATCTACCGGAGACTTTAATGGAGATCTAGAACTATCGATATGTTCTTTTTCTTCCGATTTCTCAATCGGTACGAAACTTGATTTTTCACTAACAATACTGGCTGATCTTGACTTATCTTGAGGTTTCTCATCGATGATTGGTGATTTTGAAGGTGATCTCGAAGTCTCTGTGTGTTTTTTCTCTTCAGTCTTTTCTACTGTAACGAAAGATTTGTCACTGGCAATACTTCCCGACCTTGATTTATCACCAGGTTTATCATCAATTGTTGGTGACTTTGAAGGCGACTTGGAGCTGTCAATGTCTTCCTTCTCTTTCTTTGCATCTATTGTAGGAATTGCTGCTTTTTCACTAACTATACTTGCCGATCTTGACTTACTCTCCAGTTTTTCGTCACTCACCGGTGATTTTGAGGGCGATCGAGAACTCTCAATCGGCTCTTTAGATTCAACTTTTTCAGATGCAGTGAAAGACTTTTCACTGGCAATACTTCCTGATCTCGATTTATCATCAGGTTTATCATCAATAATCGGTGATTTTGAAGGTGATCTTGAACTGTCAATGTCTTCCTTCTCTTTCTTTGCATCTACTGTAAGAG
Organism: Nixonia krombeini; assembly: GCA_022817245.1. Taxonomy (NCBI): domain Eukaryota; kingdom Metazoa; phylum Arthropoda; class Insecta; order Hymenoptera; family Scelionidae; genus Nixonia; species Nixonia krombeini. Next base: position 16,662 of record JABFPT010001274.1, on the reverse strand, counting down.
TTACTGGCTTTTCACTAGTTATACTTACTGATCTTGACTTATCTTCCGGTTGTTCATCGCTTATTGGTGATTTTGAAGGCGATCTCGATGTTTCAATGTGCTCTTTTTCTTCAGCCTTTTCCACTGTAACGAAGGCAGACTTTTCACTAGTAATACTTGCTGATCTCGATTTATCATCAGCTTTATCATCAATTATTGGTGATTTTGAAGGTGACTTTGAACTGTCAATTTCATCCTTTTCTTTCTTCGCATCTACAGAAGGAATTGCTGCCTTTTCACTAACTATACTTGCCGATCTAGACTTACTTTCCAGTTTTTCGTCACTCACCGGTGATTTTGAGGGCGATCGAGAACTCTCAATCGGCTCTTTAGATTCAACTTTCTCAGATGCAATGAAAGACTTTTCACTGGCAATACTTCCTGATCTCGATTTATCATCAGGTTTATCATCAATAATCGGTGACTTTGAAGGTGATCGAGATGTGTCAATTGATTCTTTTTCTCCAGTTTTTTCAACAATAGCAGTCATGTCTAGTGTGCCAGTTGCAATACTTCCTGATCTCGATTTGTCCCCAAGTTTTTCGTCAGGTGCTGAAGGTTTGGAAATTCCGAGAGGTTCTTTTTCATCAGCTTTGTCAATAGTTGAAGTGATGCCTGACTTTTCGCTGGAGTCACTGTCTGATCTCGGTTTATCAGTAAGCTTTGCATCCATATCTGGAGACTTTGAAGGCGATTTTGAAATTTCAATGTGTTCTTGTCCTTCAGTTTTCATGACAGGAACAAAAGCTGATTTTTCGCTAATGATACTTGCTGCTCTTGATTTATCTATGGATGTTTCAACGTCTTCTGGAGATTTAGAAGGTGATTTGGACGTTTCAATTGTTTCCTTATCTTCGGCTTTACTTATAATATCGGTAACATCTAATTGTTCGCTAGTGATACTTGCAGATCTCGATTTTTCTTCAGCCTTTTCATCAACCTTTGAATCTTTTAATGTCAATTTTGAAGCTTCGCTCGCTTCTTTTCTCTCAGTTGCAACAACAGGGGTAGCCACAGTTGACATTTCGCTCACAATGCTTGCCGATCTTGATTCTGGTTTAGATTTTTCATCACTAACGGGTGATTTTGAAGGTGATCTTGAAGTTTCAATGTCTGCTTTTACTTCAGGCTTCTCAATTGGAACAAACGGAGACTGGTCACTGACGATACTTGTGGATCTCGATTTATCTTCTGACTTCTCATCAATAACTGGTGATTTAGAGCTTTCTATGTCTTCTTTTTCTGCAGGTTTGCTAATAGGTGTGACGGTGCTGACTTCTTCACTGACAATACTAGGTTTGCTCTTGTCAGCGAGTTTCTCATCCATTTCTGGAGATTTGGAAGGTGACTTTGAACTTTTAATCTGTTCTTTTGCTTCGATTGGTTCTACTGGAACAAAAGCTGACGTTTCGCTGACAATGCTTGCAGATCTAGATTTGTCTGCAGATTTTTCATCTGGAACAGGAGATTTTGAAGGTGATTTGGAAATGGAGACAGATTCTTTTTCAACAGTTGAAATAACACCTGATACTTCGCTAACTTCACTTGCCGATCTTGATTTAGAATCGAGTTTTTCTTCAACAACCGGTGATTTTGATGGAGATTTATCACTTACAATCGGTTCCTTTACGTCATGTCTTTCTGCTGATTTTTCGCTAGCAATACTTGCCGATCTTGATCGATCAATCAGTTTGTCATCGGCTACTTCTGATTTTGAAATTGCTGTGTCCGGTTTTTCGTCAGTTTTCTCAGCTGTTGAAGGAATAACTGATTTTTCACTTGCAATACTTGCAGATTCTGTCTGACCGATCTTTTCGTCACTCACCGGTGACTTTGAAGGCGATCTCGATCTGTCAACTGATTCTTTACCACTAATTTTTTCTGTTATATCAAGAGCTGATTTTTCGCTAACAACACTTGCCGATCTTGATCGATCAATCAGTTTTTCATCGGCTGTTTCTGATTTGGAAATTGCTGTGTCCGGTTTTTCTACAGCTTTCTCAGCTTTCGTCGCAGTAATAGACTTTTCACTTGCGATACTTGCAGACTCCGACTGATCGATCTTTTCGTCACTCACCGGTGACTTTGAAGGTGATCTCGATTTATCAACTGATTCTTTACCATCAATTTTTTCTGTTACATCAAGAGCTGATTTTTCGCTAACAACACTTGCCGATCTTGATCGATCAATCAGTTTTTCATCGGCTGTTTCTGATTTGGAAATTGCTGTGTCCGGTTTTTCTACAGCTTTCTCAGCTTTCGTCGCAGTAATAGACTTTTCACTTGCGATACTTGCAGACTCCGACTGATCGATTTTTTCGTCACTCACCGGTGATTTTGAAGGTGATCTCGATCTATCAACTGATTCTTTACCATCAATTTTTTCCGTTACATCAAGGGCTGATTTTTCACTAGTAACACTTGCCGATCGTGATCGATCAATAAGTTTTTCACCTTCGATTGGCGGTTTGTGACTTTCAGTGTGCACTTTTTCTTCAGGCTTCTCAATAACTGAAATAGGTTCTGCTTTCTCGCTAACGATACTTGCCGATCTCGATTTATCATCAATCACTGGCGATTTTGAAGGCGATCTGGAACTCTCAATTGATGTTTTTTGTTCTGTTGTAGTTAAAGGTGAACTTTCTAGCAATTTCTCACTTATGTCGTGTTCTTTTTGTTCAGTTATTGGCGATTTCGGTTTTTCGGATTGTACTTTTTCATCAACCTTAACGTCTGATAAGATCATCGGTTTATCACTGACAATACTCGGCGATCTAGATTGATCGATGGATTTTTCATCACTGACTGGAAATTTTGATGGTGACTTGGATTTATCAATTTGTTCTTTTTCGTCAGTCTTCTCTATTGGTATAAAACCTGTCTTTTCACTAGTAATACTCGCTGATCTTGATTTGTCGGCAGGTTTTTCATCACTAACAGGGGACACTTTCGAAATTAATTCTTTATCGTCGAGTTTATCAGTCTCAACAAGTGTTGATGTTTCTCCAACGATACTTGCCGATCGAGATTTAACATCATGTTTTTCATCAGCTTCCGAAGTTTTTGATGTTTCCACTGATGTTTTCTCATCAACTTTATCTTCTGTAATAACTTTTGATTTTTCATCGACAGTACTCATAGATTTCGACTCATCAAATGATCTCTCATCCCCGACAGGAGACTTAGAAGGTGATTTAGATGCATCTATGGACATTTTCTTCTCGATTGGACTTGGTGAAATAGACTCTTCTCGCATATCCATGGTCTCAGTCTGATCTTTCTCACTTACAATGCTTGTTGATCTTGATTTAACAACTGCTTCCTTGTCATCGACTATGCTTGGAGTTCTCGATTTCATCGCAATTTCTTTTTGTTCCATCTTGTCTTCTTCTTTTTCTGGTACTAAACTGGGCGTTCTCGACTTATCTGGAATCGTCTTCTCTTCAACTTTATCATCTATTTTTTTCTCGTCAATCTTCTCGTCTATTTTCTTCTCTTCAACTTTAACGTCTACTTCTTTCTCTTCAGTTTTATCACCTACTTTCTTCTCTTCAACCTTATCATCTACTTTCTTTTCCTCGACCTTGCTATCTACTTTCTTCTCTTCTTCTTTATCGTCAGGTTTCTGGTCGTCGACTTTTTCAGCTACCAAACTTGGCGATCTTGATTTTTCTGTCTTGACAACATCTGCCGTTATCTTTTCCATTTTCTCAGTCTCAGATTTTCCAGCTTCTCTGTCTACTTTTTCTGCTGGTACATCGTGATCTAAGTCTTCTGTTGTCTTTAAATCGTGTACGTCTTCAATTTCTTCTGCAACTTGTGACATGCTGGGAAAGAATGGCTGCATTTTCTCAGTGGGCGACCTTCCGTAATCACTTTCTGCTGGTGACAGGTCATCCGATTTCACAGATTCTGGAGATCTAATTCCGTCACTTTCCAATTCTGGCTTTTCTTGAAGAAGACTCAACTTTTCCACAACTGCCTTTTTCTCCAGACTGTCATCCAACTCCTGTGGTTCACGAGTGGTACTCACCGATTTCTCTAAACTATCCTCAGGTGTTATTCTGTCGCTGTCCTTGGTGCCGGCTATAGATTTCTCAGAGAAGCTATCTTTGTCAGGTGAACTGATTAGCGAGTCCTTGTCCAAGTGTAAAGAGTCTTTGTCAGGCGTGCTTTTTACAGACACGTCTTTTAAGGAGTCATCCGGTGTTACCGTTTTCGTGAACGTAATGCTGCCGCTAGGGCAAATCTCCGTTTCGAGTCCGCCATCTTCACTGCTCGCGGTGACGACCATTCTACGTACGGTACCAGCTTCTTTGTCCCGCCTTTCCTGCAATTTATCCGCAACCGATTTCTCCACCATCTCCGGTAATTTTTCCGACATTCCTGTTGCATCCGCAGCTGTGTCTATCTTCGCTGATTTTTCCATCTCCTTTGCTTTATCTACTTCCACCGATGTATCTGTTTCTTTCATTTTATCCACCTCCGCCGTTTTTTCCACTTCTTTCGCTTTATCGACCTCAACCACTTTTTCAACTTCTTTTGCTTTATCAACCTCAAACACTTTTTCCACTTCTTTCGCTTTATCCATTTCCGCTATTTTGTCCACCTCTTTTGCTTTATCTACCTCCACTGCTTTTTCCACTTCCTTCGCTTTATCAGTCTCCACTTGTTTCTCTACTTCTTTTGCTTTATCCGTTTCCGCCATTTTGTCCACTTCTTTCGCTTTATCTACTTCCTTTGTTTTATCCACCTCTACTGCTTTTTCCACTTCTTTCGTTTTATCAACTTCAACCACTTTTTCCACTTCTTTCGCTATATCTGCCTCTACAGCTTTCTCTATCTCTTTCATTTTATCCACTTCTATCGCTTTTTCCATATCTTTCGTTTCATCTACATCCGTCGTTTTCTCTACCTCTTTCACTTTATCCACTTCTGTCGTCTTCTCTTTGGCCTCAATTAGATATTTCTCCGTTGCATCACTGACTTCAGAAATTTCCGTTTCAGATTTTCCGTGGTCTTTCATGTCTTTGTCCAGACTTTCAGCTGTTTCGCGAACAAATTTCTCATCGGCTTCGATAACGTCGCTTATGTCTTCATCGGCTGTCTCCTCTATATCCTTCTTCGTCACTTCACTTAGCTTCCGTGGCATCTTTTCGTCGACTCGACACTCTTGCTCTACAGCTTCAAAGTCATCCACTTCCTTCTCTTTGTCCAGGAATTCCTGGACCGTTTCTTTTGATGCAATGCTTACGAATCCATCGACAATAGTATCCTGTCCGTTCACCAGCTTCTCTTTCTCTACCTCTTTAGTCGACTTTTCAGGACTTTCTGCCTGTGGCTCGCCCAAGTATGCTTCTAAGTACTCATTCTCTGTAATAGTTAAGAGGGAGTCGCGGGGCACATTTCTCCTGACAATTATCTCTTCAATCGTTTCCATGACGACACGTCTCGGGATGATTCTCAGCATCGAGATTTCTTCTATTATCAACATCGTAATTTTTCTTTTCTTGTCGACATATTCCTTGACAATGTAATCCTCGAGTGCAACGCGCTTTTCTGGATCCACGGAATCGTCGATTCGTAGGATCGTAATGTCACTGACCACGCTTTCGCGGGGAAGTTTGTGCTTGATAATGATCCTTTCGATTATGTAAATAATACGCATTTTTGAAACTCCTCTGACGCTACTGATATATTCGATAATTTCCCTTGTGATCTTTTGCTTTGCGGTTAGGATTAATTCTTTTGTTGCCTCTTCTAAGTCTACAGTTTTTTCAAAGATGGTCTTCACGTCGTCGATGTTGAACGCGGTAAACTTGGGTGACGTAGGTGTTGAGCCTGGTGTGACCGTTACGAGCTCGGCTTTAGCTGGCGTCAGTTTCTGTTCAAATCCAATCACTGGTTCCTCCACGTCTTTCTCTTCTCTGGGCAACTCGATCTTTTTGCAAACAACCTCCTCACCAGATGCGAGAACATCGGCACGATCGTCTTCCGCTTCTGGGATACTGCGCTTCTTTCTCTGAACGTCGACTTGCAACAATTCTGAGCTCATCTCTAAAGCGGATTTTAGATCCTCGGTTGTGTCTTTAACTGGTGAAACTACTGTAACATCTTTCTTTGTCTCAACTTTCACGCATGGCTCCTCGTGAACTTCTTGGAGGCCTTCGGCCTTCTCATAAGTAGGCAAAGGAGTTGACATATCCATTTCCAGCATATCCTCGATTTCCTCGTGAGGTGGCAGTTCCTCCGTGACGCCAACCTTTTTAGGAATTATTGCCACGTCTTCTACTTTTTCTTTTTCGGGGAACAGTACTTTCTCTGAAAGGAAATCATCTTCTTTGAGTACCTCGGCCACTTTCTTTACGATTTCTTCAACATCTTTCGGCTTCTCTTCTAAAGCGATGCCTGTGCTGCCAGCTAGAACCTCCCCAACGTCACGTACCGCCTCCTTTACGTCACGGAACGGTCCTTCCTCTTCTTCGACGTCCTCGTCAATTACCTCTTTATCCGGTACGGCGAACTTTACTTTCTCCGGTTCTTTTACATCTAGGCCAGGCTTTATCTCTTCTAGTTTTTCTGCTACACCGGTCAACGTATCCTTTACAATGTCCTTCGGCGATGGCAGATCTGCCAACTGAGGTGGTTGTTCCTTTTCCTCTAGAGATTCTAGTGAATCTCGAAGACTATCCTTCACCGTTTTAAACTTCATTGATGCTTCCTCCAGAAGCGCTTCTACTTCTTCAATCTCATCTTTAGCTTCTGGTGGTGCAGTTCTTTGCGCATCCGCAATTTCTTCTTGAATAAACGCGGTGGTTTCTTTGATAGCTGCAGTTTTCACCTCAGTCACTTGCGGCTTTGCCTCCTCAAAGATTTCTTGCTCCTTTTTAGTTACTTTAGGGAAAACTTTTTCCATGTCAAGTTCAACCTTCTCTTGCGGTTTAGGCTCTTTCGGCGAGCTTGATTTTGACGACGACTTATCGTCCGTATCTTTGTCCGTATCTTTCTTTTTCTTCGTCAGCTTGTCAATGCCCTTCTCGAACTTGTCAGCTACTTTGCCGAAGAAACCGAACACGCCCTTTTGATCTTTCACCGGTTGTGGTTTCTCTTCCTTGTCCTTTTCGAAGTCATCTATTCTATAAGAGATCGGATCCACCTCCTCGTGTACTGGTAGATCGGCAACTTCGTCAGGTGTTTTTACTATGTCTCGTTGCATGCTTTGAGCTGGCTGGCGCACTTGGAACGCCTAAATATAAGATCATCAATTTATTTTTATAGAAATACAGTTTTTCGGCTGTAATTTGATAATTAGTGACTTTTCACAGTAATTATACATTACAAAAAAAAGTTAAATATTTTTTAAGTTTTATAGTTAATAAAAGAAGTCGCTACGTATTTTTAAATATAACATATGCTCAATTCTAGGTATAATAAATAACGAACCGCGACATCAGGTTTGGGAACAATTGGAGCAGCTGTTTCGATCGGAGCCTCGACAGGTTTAACCGGTACTTCCTTCTCCTTGACATCTTCAATAACATGTTTTTCGTCAACATCTTCCGCAATTTCGTCTAACGGAATTCTTTCGTCCTCGGGCAGTGTAGGTGCTGTAGTCGTACCGCCGGATTCAATAGTGGAAATGCGCTCTTGCGACTCCTCCAATTTTTCTGGAATCTGCTCCTTCTCCGGTTTTACATCCGTGTCACTGCTCTTCTTTTCCGACGAGTCCATCTTGTCTGGACTGGAACTGAGAGCTTCCTTCTTTTCATCCTCTGGTTCCTTTTTCGCTGCGTCCACTTTTTGGTCAACCGCGGCAACAGGCTCTGCAACCACGTCTGCTTTCTCTTTTTCCATCGGTTCAACTTCAGCCGCCTTCTCTGCAACTTTCTCCTCAACGATCTTTTCAACGACTTCAACCTCTTTCTCTGGCACTTCGTCCTTTTTCTCTTCCGCCACTTCCTTCTCCTCTTCGCGCATCTTCACTTTCTCGGACTCTGCCTCGTCTAAGTGATGCTTTTGTTCTGGTTCACCACTCTGGACAGAATCCTCCGCCTCGACGATCAGGTATTCGTCCTCCTCTGTCAATTCTTGACTTTCTTTCCTGGACACTTGTTTTTTTGGCGCATCCTCGATTTCCGCAGTTACATCTTCCTCTGTCACATCCTCTTCTTTCTTGTCCGTCGCTTCTGCCGTTACTTCATCATCACCTTCAAAATGTTCTTCCTTCCTTCGTTCTTCGATCCTCTCCGCCTTTTGCAACACCGCTTCGATCTCCTCCACAACCTCACGCTCTTCCTTCAGATCCGCCAACACTTTACTTTCAATCGAGTCTAGCGACAGATCCTCCGATTTCTCAGTTGGCTTTATAACCGATTCTGGTTCAAGACCGGATGGCGTTGACACAGTTGACGAGTCAGTAGTGCCCTTGTCGCCTTTTGGTTTCCGTACAGCAGTTTCTTTCGTGGCTACCGCTGTTTTTGCCGGACTTCCCGGTACACGTGGTTTGCTGGGACTTACTGGCTTCGTGCGACGACTTATCGGTTTCCTTTCCACTGCCTTTGATTTCGCCTTCGTTTCGATGTTCTTCTGCTCTACAACTTTCCGATTATTTGCATCCTTGGCACTCTTTGCGGGAGCCACAGACGGTTTTGAAACCTTCGTTGCCGGTCTCGTGGCTGCCTTCGAAATTTCTACTTTCGTCGCCACACCATTCAACGTTTTCTTTGGCGTAGTCGGTGAAGATTTCACCGTGTCCTTCTTTTCTTTGGGCTCCTTTGACTTCTTTTCGGCTGGTTTTGCCGGTTGCGACTTTGCCTCTGCTTTCTTCACCACCATCTTCGGTTCCTTCACCTCCTTCTTCTTCGCTTCCAATTTTGGTTCCGGCTTTGGCTCCGGTTTTGTTTCCGGTTTTGATTCTGGTTTTTCTATTTTTGGCTCTGGCTTTGGCTCTGATTTTGGCTTCACGACTTTCTCCGCTTCGTCCTTGATCACTTCGCTCTTCTTCACTTCCTTCTTCAGCTCCTTCTCCACTTTCTTTGCTTTCGTCTCCACCACTTTCCTTTCCTTCTCTTCAAGCGCCTTCTTCACCTTCGGCTCAGCTTTCACAGGTTTTGGGCTCGGTGCGGCTGCTGGAACTGGCTTTAACGCCTCTTCCTTCGCCTTTTCCTTCTTCTTCAGTTCCAGTTTCTGCTTAGCCGGCTTGTCTTTCAAAATTTCAAGGGACGTTGATGGTGACAGACTCTTCGCCGAGCAAACAGGATGCTTCAGAAATTCCAGGTGCTTCAGTCGTTCGAAGCCCTCGAAAATTCTGTGCTGCGGCGTACTGCCCGGGAAAAGGATCCTGGTGATCGTGTCTTCGGGATTGGCTGGTTGCCAGACCAGAAGCGCGCAGATGGATACGAGATTCTGCAATGGGAACGTCAGGTTGTTCGAATCTTTCCGGTGCCCGCCAGCGAACAACTTCGAATCCGAGGCGTTCCACTTGGCCAAGAACTCGCGCACCTCGCGGCTATCTTTGTTAGGGCTCAGCACGTACATGTCCAGCGTGCCGTGGCCTACCTTGTGATACAGATTAATCGGATCTGGATCACGGTAACAAGAGTGTGGACGCAAGCTTATATGTCGCAGATTCACCATCATCTCTTGTCCAATATCGATCAAGTCCACGATCAGTGGATCGAGGTCCTTGTCACCGTCGGGGGATGCTGAGTGTCTTCTTTCCTATGTTGAGAACAGTCGCACATTTACTTATTGAATTGAATTAAAACAAAGCGTAGTCAAGTTTCCTACTTAGAGTTAAATTACGGTTTAAACGTGCAGAACATAATAATCAAATTAATGCTGCATATAAATTGCTTAATTTCCCTGTACTTGTAAGTTTTACTGTACGTTCAATTAATTCATTATGGAGGAGATATTTCATGAAAATCAGTTTGTCCACTTAAATCCACTCTCTCTCTCTCTCTCTCTTTTAAACCAAAACTTAAATTAAAAAAATAATTTTTCAAAGTAGGTTGAAAGTATGTGTTCATTTAGATATTAAAGGTTTATCATTGAAAAACATATAACGAATATACGATGTAAAAGGATAAATTGACTTACAATTAAGTTACAGAAGAAATGTCCAATTTGGGGATAAACATGCGTCTCCTTTTTCTTTTTGAGAACGCTGGAGATACCACCAACATTACTGTTGTTTATTCTGGTGACAAGGACAGCGTCGAGTCTATCCAAATGTCTGGTGAAATCCCAAAAGCAAGCTTTCCTGGCAAAGCCGCCGTCCACCAGCATGTTAAATCCGTTGATGCCGAACAGGGCAGCGTCGCCCTGCCCGCCAGGGAAGACATAGAGTGTAGGGTGACTGAAGCGAATGTTACCCACGACATCGGACGGTTCCATCAACTGGTCCAGAGTCTGTGGGATAAGGTACTGTTCGATATAGTTTGTGAAGGCCGTAATCGCAGGTACTCCTGCTGTCAGGACATCGTCCGGATTCACTCTTACGCGGCATGCTCTGAAAATGGAAAGAACACACGGATTATAGAAAAGTATAACACATTTAAATCTCTCTTTAATTCCTTTCTCTTGTGTAAACACTTCTCAGTACACTGACAGTCTGGTTCTAATCATAATTCGTTAGGTTGCTTATTGTCGGCTTAACAACTATTAAACGGTGATATTTATTTAGATTTTTTAATCTGCAGAAAGTATGCAAGGATCCAGTTATATGTAAAAACTTTCATAATGAACAGCTTTCCATTCGAACACTTTTTTCACAAAACACTATCAAAATAATTTAAAATATAAAATACTGAAGAATAGTAGTATATAAGACGGTCAGTAAAATAAGGAGAAGACTAATTTTTAGTCAATTGGACAGTAGAGAACAACAGCGTTGCTCGGAGCTATTTGCACTTATGACGTGACACAGAACAGTTAGCACATAAAGTGTGTATGTGGCTATAATTAAAGATGCAATTATTTTCCAAAGTGTCTAAGACGTCACTTATTTGTTTGCCTTTGCACACGTTATTACAATGCAAAAGCAAACAGATATAAATTCAGATACAAATAAATAAATAAGTTTTGATGATATTTTCTTCATATGCATCAGAGAGAAAGAAACTCTAATCCAGTTACTGAATAGCTATATAATATTCTTCTATGCTTCTACGTGCTAACAGAAGTGATGTTCGTTTCTTATTTTTGTGTTCAAAGCACAGAAATATGTATACTGTGCGATATACGAGGTCAAGAAAAGGCCAAAATTTATGATCTTCTTAAGAAATTTAATTTACGAAAATTGGCGTAATTTTGTCACTCCCCATTTTAGAAAATTG